>KQ962475.1:33186-51104 GCA_001563735.1 Leucoagaricus sp. SymC.cos
TTATGAATTACTGTAAATTCATATATAGACTGGTTCACCCTACCTCCAGTCTCCATAGTCTCTCTGCAGATCTCAGCAGTGAGCTCTTCCAAGTATGAAACCAAATCCCCTCTCCTGTTAGCAGAGAGTTTGTGTCTAGCAAATACAAGATCTATTTGCTCATTTAGGCTGTACTGCCTATTGGCTAGTACAGCTGAATACTCTAAGGAAGTCATCATCTCAGCAAATGCGATTGTGAGCCTACTAATTTCAGTGGCCTGCTCCAATGGTTGAGAAACATTGTCTCTCAACTTGTATGGGATTGATGGACCAGTGATGTTTGCCTGTCCATCTTCATTATCAGATTCCTTGCCCTTGATGGCCCAATCTCCAGATCAGGGCTCATTGGCAGCTGGATTTTCAACTTGTCAATCCCTTTTGGGGGGAATCAACTGTTGATGTGTGCTTGGACCAGCTGATGGCTGGTTAGCACTCTTTGACTTCTGAAAAGCCATGCTGTCAATGATACTTCTTTTTTATATATAATATGATGTGGGGGTTTTACTGTGTGTATATGCAGTCTTGTAGTTCAGGTGAACTAAAAAAATATAAAGCTGGGCTTTACAGTGGGTTGATCTTACAATGCTCAGTCTACAAATAGTTCAAATCCATTATAATTGGGAGACTATATAGAACAAGCAGTGTAAGATCAGTTGCTTATAAAGCAATTGATGTAAGTACATATACTTTTATGATTACATAATAGTGATGGTGTGTTCACATCACAAGGACAAACACATAGAGATAATTATAGTAAGGGCACAGCCCTTACAAGGTCCTATTTATCATACTAAGGCTTATCAGCCATAGATACAAGTGAGTCATTGAGACCAGTGATCCTCTACACAAACATCTCTTCTTTCCCTTACACTGCCATCATCTTAGGATCTTGGTCATGTTCTCTACAGCTATGAGTGATAAATCTTGCTACATACATGGTCTTGTTAATACTCCCTGGGATAAGAAAGTTGAGAAGAGTGGATCAGACCACTCCAACTCCAAGGACCTCTCTGCCCCTGGGAGTAATGATGCCAAGATGGCATCTTCCTCCACTTCTTGCTGCCCTGGCCTATCTTTGGGCCCCCCAGACCCAGTTATGCCCACCCCCAGAAGGATGGGCAAGAAGAAGAGGACAAGCACAGCTGCTGAGCTCACCTCTCCCCCCTGTGCCCAGTGCCTACCCCGTCTTGCCTGACATCTTCCCTCAGCACTTCAGCTGACCCCTTCAAGCCAACCCCTCCCCAGTCCCTCTACTCCTGCTACTTCTCAACATTCTGTCACTGAGAGGTTTGCAGCCTCCATATATGGGGCCTCTGGTGCTCTTCTTGACACTGTGGCCTCTTTGAATAATATCCTTGCTTCCTGGGCTGGTAAGTCCTGGGAGGAGGAACATGATACCATGTGACTTGTGTGGGCAGTATCTGTCACTGTGCACTATGTTGTTGCTGCTGGGTGGCATATGCTGCCCTTTGAGGATTTCCCTTACTCTCCCATTGGTCCTGACCCACAGATCCACTGACTCAGTGGCCCCAAGTCCCTTCTCTAAGTTGTGTGGCCCCCCTTCCAAGACTACTGCATGCCTTCAGGCCTCCAAGCCTGCCCCTTCTCCCTGGCCCACTCAGTCTCCCAAGCACCCTGCCCCTTCTGGTTCTAAGGCCCCCTCTGTCTCCAAGAGGTCTTATGCTGATACCATTTGCGACATCACAGCTTTGGTCAATTTGGCCAAGACAGTGCCTAATCTCTCCTCTGATCACATCATTATGATGCATCAGGCTTCAGTCCCCCCTGCTGCCTCCAAGCACAAGATCAAGTCAACCATCACTGGTCCCTCCCACTATCAGGTCTTGGTGCAAGTCTCTTCTCTCCCCTCTTCCTCTACTCTTTCTGCTTTGGTTGGTGCTGCCAACCAGGCCCTTAGTAAGAGCAACCTTTGGGTCAACTCTTGTGCATTTGTTTATAGGGGGGTTACCCTCCTCATGTTTCATGTCATGAATCAGGATGAAATACACCTGATCTCCTCTGCTGCCCAGCACCTCCTCTTGCTCTCTGAGCTAGTTGAGGCTGCCCTTCCTAGGTTGTGATCTTTCTTGAAGGTCATTGAAATTCCTTACTTCCAGGGTGATGGGGTTACTCCTGTCACTCCTGCCCTCATTAAGGAGACCATGGGGAAGTCCTACCTGGCCTCCTCCTTTACCCTTGCCAACACTCCCCATGTCATGAGAAACTCATGATGTGCCGATACTGCCACAGTATAGTTTGACATACTCAACTCCCAGTCAGGTACTACAGCTAAGCACCTAATTGGTGTCTCTTTTCAGTTCAGCCCAGTTGCCTGCTTTATGCAGGCAGCTCACTCCCACTCCAGCATCCCTTTGTGCTAGCATTGCTGGCACTGGGGACATTTGACTTGTGCCTGCCATGCTCAGGCCCCCAAGTACTCCTACTGTACTGGTCCTCATACTGAGGCCAGCCATCATCTACACATGCCCTGCTGCCAAGGTAATCCCAAGGCCACCCCACCCCAGGACCTGACCCCTGAGAGAGCTCCATGCCCTCATGCCCCATGCTGTCTCAACTGCAAAGGCGAGCACAGTACATCCAACAAACAGTGCCTGTACTGGAGGCACCACTTCGACTGCCCCTGGCTGGCCCAATGGTTCAGCTGGAATGGTGGATCTGGGGTGGAGGTTTTCTTTGATACAATTTCCAAGAAGACAGCAAAGCCTAGGCAGGAGAGTGGGAAGGCCTTTAGGTGTAGACACTGAATTCTTTGAGTATGCTAACTAGATACCCTCATTGGCTTTGGTTGAGGGGGGGAAATGTGGAAAGACCAGGTGCAATCATGATAGACCTATTTCTATGCTGAGTTGTGTGTTCTAGTTGTACCTTGTAGATATCTTGTACAATATTCCAGGCTACTAACCTGGGCACAGACTGCTATTGTGCACTGCATTATAAATTTATGAGTTCAAAAAAAAAAAAAAAATCCTCTGCACAAAGTCAGCAGAGAGATTGGGAAGAGAGAAACAGGAGATGAATGCCTCCCAAGGCAGAGGACCAACACAGGGAGCAAAAATGCTTACTTCAGGGGAGAGAGCACCAGTAACTGGAGAAGGAGAGACTGGGAGGACAGAAGTAGCAGAGTATAATGCCAGAGACACCAGGTGGGCAGGAGGGGGCATGAGCTCAGCAGCAATGGAGCTATATTTCTTCTTACCTTTACCCTTATAAGGGACATGTGTGATGGGATCAGGTGGCCCAGCAGGGAGAACCAATGTACAAGGAGTAGAGGGGCCTGCCATTTCAGCATCATCTCCCTGTGATAGAGTGGGGCTCAATATCTCAGCCTCTGACTCAACTTCAATGTCCTCATCCCAAGGATGATTCTTCAGACCATATATATACTGACTTGTATCAGACATAGTGAACTAGAACATGATCAGGACTGTGAATGATGATGGTGGTGTGTGGAAAAGAAGGGATGAAGAGAGTAGTGATTATCTCTTCTTTTCCACATATCACTATCATTGTTTGCAGTCTTAGTTGTGTTCTGAGTTGCTATATCTGATATATCACAGTATATACACAATCTGAAGAATTATTCTTGGGATGAGAACATCAAAGTTGAGTCTGAGGCTAAGATGTCAAGCTTAACTCTATTGTAGAGAAATGATACTGAGATGGTGGGCCTTTTTACTCCTTGCAGTTTGGCCCTTTCTTCTGGATCCCCCAACCTTATCACACCTATCTCTCACAAGGACAAAGACAAGAAGAAGCATAGCTTAGTAGTTGCTGAACTTATGCCCCTCCAGCCTTATCTGGTGCCATCTGTATTATACTCATCTACTTTTGCTCCACTGGTCCTTGGGCTATCTCCTGAAGCCTCTGTCTTTTATTCTCATCCTTCTTTGGAGAGTGATTTTGCTATGCATGCTGAGAAGGTTGCATTTTTTGGCCCTCCTACTATCTTGTCAGATGAGTTGCTTGACATAGTTTTCTCTATCAATCATGCTCTTGCTGCTTAGTCTAAAAAGGCCTGGCAGGAAAAATGTGATTATATACATCTTGCTTGTACCCTATCAGTAATGATGGGGCATGTCATCTCTTTACAGTGGCACACCTTGCCCTTTGAGGTGTCTTCTAGTGTACCCATCTTGGCCTCAGCCTTGTGTGACATGCTGCTTCATAATGCTCCACAGCATACCTCCCAATCTATAAAACAGCTAACTCAGCTGCTCTTGCCCCCTCTGTCCCTTTATATAGCCCTTTCTCAGAGACTACTGCCCACCCTCCCCCAGCTCCTAAGCCTGCTTTCCCCTCTAGACCTGCTCAGTCCACCAAGCATTCCTCTCCTTCTTCTAGTATCAAGTATAGCTATGCTGACACTGTCTGTAATGTCACATCTTTGGTCAACTTGGCTGAGACTGTCCCCTCCCTTCTCTCTGATCACATCATCACTATGCATCAGACATCTATCCTCCTAGCACTTCCTAGGCACAAGATCAAATTAACTGTTCTTAGTCTCTTCTGTTGTTAGATACTGGTCAAGATTGACCTCCTGCCCTCCTTTTTTCAATTTCTAGCCCTTGTTGGTGCCACTAATTGCTCTCTTGGCAAGAGTGACCTCTAGGTTGATTTTTGTCATTTTGCTTATGAGGGGATTTCCCCTCTTATGTCCCATATTGCCTCCCAGGGTAAAATAGACCTAGTAAAGGCTGGTATTCAGTACCTTCTCTCTCTTGCTGAGGATGGAGTTGAGGCCATCCTTTTATGCTTGTGGTCTTATCTTAAGATCATTGACATCCCTTTTTTCAAGGCAGATGGCCAGCAGGTCACTGTCTCTGATATCTGTGTGGTCATGGAAAAGTTTCACATGGCTGCTTCATTTACTCTTGCAAATAGCCCTTGGATTATGTGCAACTCCCAATGTACTGACACTACTACTGTACAACCCTTCTTTCCCACACACCACCACCTTTGCTCTGGGGTGTCTCTTTCCTCACAGTCTTGCTGCCCTCCTAGGGTCACTTGCAGTCTACTATCCTTGCTGTTTTAGGGTTCACAGCATCTGTTCTTTATGCTTGCAGCTGGGATGCCTGTGATGTCCACCTGCTCTTTTGGTGTTGAGTTAAGCATGCTTCAGCTGTACTCCTCCACCTCTTTCCATGCCTTCTTGGGCCTTGCCTGGGTCAGCATCCCCTCTCTCTCAGCCTGGTCTTTCAGCCCCTTCTGCTTCAGTAGTTAGTTTAGGGCCTCTCTGCTGGCTTGGGTGCACCTGTATTGCACTCAGACCATACACATCCCTCAGTCACCCTTATGGCCCCCTAGTTTCTCAACCCATGGTTCAGCTTACTAAGTGGCTGCTATTTCTGTTGAGTACTCTTTTGTGCTTGACTCATCTTTCTTCTCTTAGGCCAGCTTTCCACTGTGCCCTTCTCTTCATTCTGGCATTGCATAGTTGTGCTGAGACTACTTGGCATTTGGTTGAGCCTGGCTCCTCCACCTTCTTTCTCTTTTCCCCTAGTGTGCTGGTCATCTGGCTGGCTGCCAACTTTCTGGGTCCTTGCAGGGGTAACCCCTCTGTGCTGCCTCCCCTAGGACCTGATCCCCACAGGAGCCCCATATCTGTATGCTGTGTGCTGTGTGAAGGTCATGGTGTCACAACCTACTATCCCCTCCTGGTGTTGCTGCCAAGGTGGTTGGCATTTCAGGTTATCCCTTAGAAGATGCTGGTGGTTGAGTACATGGGCAGGCACTCGCTTGGCCATAACTGGCAGAACCAAAATATTGACAAGGCCCCCATTTCAAGGGGGGCATTAGATAGTTGCTAGTCATGATGGACAATTTGGACTCTGGCTATAGTGTACCTTATTTAGTTATTTCTGGCCCTCCCCCTGTACAGTATCCTGGGCTATGGCCTGGGCATGGACTGCTATCACATACTGCATTATAAATTTATGAGTTAAAAAAAAAAAGAAAAGACACTACTACTGTGTGGTTTGACATTCTTGACTCTTAGTCAGATACTACTGCCAAGTACCTGATTGGCACTTCCTTTTAATTCAGCCTGGCTTTATGCTTTGTGTAGGCAGCCTGCTCTCATTCTGGTATTTCTTTGTGTCAGCATTACTGGTACTGGGGACACTCCACTCATGTCTCATATCATTCTTCTTTCCCATGTACCACTATCATCTAGGTGTTGGCCATACTCCTGTATTTGCTATGTCTGATGATAAGTCAGTGTATACAGTATATGTAGTTTGAAGAATCATCCTTGAGATGAGGATGTTGAAGTTGAGTCAGAGGCTGAAATGTTGAGCCCTACTCTGTCACAGGGGG
Source organism: Leucoagaricus sp. SymC.cos (assembly GCA_001563735.1). Lineage (NCBI taxonomy): Eukaryota > Fungi > Basidiomycota > Agaricomycetes > Agaricales > Agaricaceae > Leucoagaricus > Leucoagaricus sp. SymC.cos. The sequence goes on from KQ962475.1 coordinate 39,565, forward strand.
GTGACACTGAAATAGCAGACCCCTCTACTCTTCATGCATTGGTCCTCCCTGCTGGGCCACCTGATCCTGTCATACCTGTCCCTTATAAGGGCAAAGGCAAGAAGAAGCATAGTTTGATTGCTGCTGAGCTTACACCCCCTCCCACCCACCTGGTGCCTTCTACATCATGCTCAACCACTCCTGCTCCCCCAGTCTCTCCTTCCCCAGTTACTGATGGTCTTTCTCTAGAAGCAAGTGCTTTTGCTCCTCATCTCCGCCCTTTGGCTGATGTCTCCTAGCTATCTGCTGGCCCTTTTGCTAGTTTGGTGGATAGGGTCACCTCTCTCAATGACTCACTCATGGCCCTGGCTGGCAAGCCTTGGTCTGACCTGTGGGATCTTATGCACTTTGCATATGCTCTGTCTGTTACAGTGGAGCATATATTTGTTGAAGGGACTCGAATAACGGTGACATCGGGGAGTAAACGAGCGAGGTACAAACGATGTAGACTACAGCTATTTATACCTAAATAGACAATAGAACTACTTAAAACTCCGAAAACCGTGACACGAGGACAATGCACTGTTTGCACTGTGCATTATGATTTCCAATAGCCTCCCACAAACATGCAATGTCCGAGTGAATAAGAATGTGTAGGAGAATAACAGAAAACAAAGTCCAATCTAACTTATCTAGTGGATCAGAGGACACAGAAACAAAAGGTGACAATGAGCGTTCTGGGCACATAAGTCCCTTCATTCCCCCCATGATGTCTCATGGTGACTCTGGCCACAGGCACGGGTATCAATGCAATGATGATGGTGACAAATTAGGGCTTTGGCCCCCTAATCAGCAAGGATGGTAATCATACAACAGGGCTTCAGCCCCCTGGTGGCAAAAATCAACATGAGGAATTTCTTCAGGGCTTCAGCCCCCTGGCGGCAGGATCGACGACAAGAATGACAGGACATGGGACTTTGGCCTCCCAGAGGCAAACAATGGAACAGATGGCAGATGGATGGGTACTGATGGAGTGGATCGCACGGACCAGGGCAATCAATGATAGTATGTGTCGCATGACAGTAGTGGCATCAAAGGGAGGAACGGGTTGGAGGGCTACAACAATGTTGACAAGACATGGGGTATGCTCATTTATGTTGAAGGGACTCGAATAACGGTGACATTGGGGAGTAAACGAGCGAGGTACAAACGATGTAGACTACAGCTATTTATACCTAAATAGACAATAGAACTACTTAAAACTCTGAAAACTGTGACACGAGGACAATGCACTGTTTGCACTGTGCATTATGATTTCCAATAATATTTGCTGCTCAAGGGCATGTTCTGCCCTTTGACAACTCTCCCAACACACCCACCTTGGTTTTGGCCTTGTGTGACATGCTTTCTTGTGATGCCCTGCAGCATCCTCCCCCAATCTATGGAATAGCTGACTCAGCTGCTCCTCTCTCCTCTGCTCCAGTATGTGGTCCTCCTTTAGAGGCTACTGCTCATCCTCTCCCAGCTCCCAAGCCTGCTCCTCCTCCCCAGCCCACTCAGTCTGCCAAGCATCCCCCTTCCCCCTCTAGTGTTAAGTGTAGTTATACTGACACTGTTCATGACATGACATCTTTGATTAATTTAGCCAAGATGGTCCCTGACCTCTCTTCTGAGTACATCATCGTGATGCATCAGGCTTCTGTCCTGCCTGCTGCTCCTAAGCAGAAGATCAAGTCTACCATTCCCAGTCCCTCCCAGTGGCAGATCCTCATCAAGGTTGACCCCCTCCCCTTCTCCTCACAGTTCCTGGCTCTGGTGGGCACTGCCAATTGTTCTCTCAGTAAGAGTGACCTTCAGGTCGACTCTTACCACTTTGCATATGGGGGAATTTCCCTCCTTACTTCTTGTGTTGCTTCCCAGGGTGAAATAGACCTAGTAAAGACTGGTATCTCTTGCCTTCTCTCCCTTGCTGAAGGTAGGGTTGAGGTAGCTCTTCCACACTTGTGATCCTATCTCAAGGTTGTGGATGTCCCCTTTTTCAAGGCAGATGGCCAGCAGGTCACTGCTGATGATGTCTGGGCAGTCATGGGGAGGTCCCACATGGCTAGCCTTTTCACTGTTGTGAATAGCCCTCAGGTTATGTGCAATTCCCAACATGCTGATACTGCCACTGTGTGGTTTGATGTGCTTGACTCCCAGTCAGGTGCTACCACTAAGTACTTGATTAGTTCTTCCTTTCAGTTTGGCTCAGCCTTGTGCTTTGTGTATGTGGCCTGCTCCCACTCTGGCATCCCTTTGTGTCAGCGTTGCTAGTGCTGGGGACACTCCACTTGTGCCCATCACTCTCAGGCCCCCCAATGTCCCCTATGTGCTGGTCCTCATACTGAGGCTGGCCACTATAACTATGCTTCCTGCTGTAGGAGTAACCCCTCTATGAAGCCATCCCAGGAACCAACTCCCATGGGAGCCCCATGCCCACATGCCAGGCATTGTGTGAACTGTAAGGGGGATCACAGCACTTCTGACCAATGGTGCCCATTCTGGCACCACCACTTTGACCAGGCATGGTTGGCTGAAAAGTCAGCCCCCTCAGACTTACAGGAGGTGTTCCAGGAGATTTCTCAGAAGACAGTGGAGGCTGAGCACAAGGGTAGATGTGCACTTGGCCATCACTGCTGAAACCAAAATATTGACTAGGCTGTGATCTGAATTTAGTAGGTAGTATGCATTTGTGGAATGCTGATTACAATAGACATTTATGTAGTTTTGATCTGTTATGCGTTTTTGTAGTTGTTTTTGGTTGTACACCTGTAACAGTACCCTCGGCTACTAACCAGGGACCAGACTGCTATCATGCACTGGTATATAAATTTTTGAGTTTAAAAAAAAAAAAAAAACTCCACTTATGTCTGTTGTTCTCAGGCCCCCCAATGTCCCTGGTGTGCTAGTCCTCATACTAAGGCTAGTCATTGTCAACACATGTCCTGTTGTAGAGGTAACCTCTCTATATGCCTACCCCAGGATCTGATCTCCAAGGAAGCCCCATGTTCTCATGCCATATGTTGTGTGAACTATAAAAGAGATCACAGCACAAGTGACTGATAGTGCCTATATTGGTATCATTGTTTTAATTGGGCTTGGCTAGCTGAAAAGTCAGCCTTATCTGAGAGGATATTGGCAGATAATGCTATTTCTCAGAGAAGGAGCACAAGAGTAGGAGAGCACTCAACCAGTGCTGCTGAAACCTTGAATTTTGCTGCTATGCACCATGCAGCTAATGCTATTAATGCTCTATCCAATCAGTACAAACCCTATTCTACAACTGTTGGCCCTAATTATTGACAAATTCTTGTTCTCCTTGCCAATTCTGGCAATGTTGATACCATTGTCATTGTCAATCAAATAAATGATGCTCTCAAATGCCACAAGTCAAAGTTACAAATTTTGACTGCACAGCAAGCTTATTGTGACCTTTCATTTGCCACAAATATTGTTTTTTCACCTAATGACCTCAAGATTGTCAGTGATTTTATCTCATTTGGCACTAAAGTTCAAGTTAATACTAACCTTTCTAAATCTCAGTCTTATCTCAAGGTCCTTGACATTCTTTTTCCCATTACTCCTAATGATGTCACTCTTTTTTTTTTTTTTTTTTTTAAACTCATAAATTTATAAGGCAGTGTGCATTAGCAGTCTATCCCCAGGCCCATAGGCCCAGGCTACTGATACAAGGTATGACCAGAAGTGACTAAATAAGGAACAGCCAGCTAAGAAGTCCAAACTGTCCATTGTGACCAGCATCCATCTAATGCCCCCCTTGTCACCAAGAAAACAGAGGCCTTGTCAATATTTCGGTTCTGCCAGATATGGCCAAGTGAGCACCCACCCATGCACTCTTTTTTTTTTTTGAACTCAAAAATTTATAAGGTGGTATGCATTAGCAGTCCACTCCCAGGCATAAAGCCCAGGCTAATGGTATAAGTCAATCCACAAGATATAACTAGAAAACATAACACCAAATTAAAATGAGTCTATCACAGTCGCACCTAGTCATTCCATATTTCCCCCCCTCAACCAGAGCTGATAGGGATACCTAGTTATCCTACTCAAAGAATCTAGCATTGCTGCCTAAAAGCCTTCCCACTCTCCTGCCTAGACTTCACTTTCTTCTCAGAAATTGCATCAAAGAAAACCTCCACCCTGGAACCACTATCCCAGCTGAACTATTGGGCTAGCCAGAGGTAATCAAAGTAGTGTCTCCAATATGGGCACTGTTTGTTGGACATGCTGTGCTCACCTTTGCAGTTGAGACAGCATGGAGCATGAGGGCATGGAGCTCCCTTGGGGATTGAGTCCTGGGGTGGGGTGGCCTTGGGGTTATCTCAGCAGCAGAGTATGTGTAGATAGTGGCTGGCCTCAGTATGAGGACCAGCATAGCAGGGGCACTTAGGGGCCTGGGCATGGCAGGCATGAGTTGAATGTCCCCAGTGCCAGCAACATTGGCATAAGGGGATGCCAGAGTGGGAGCAGGCTGCCCACACAAAGCAGGCAACTGGGCTGAATTGGAAGGAAGTACCAACCAGGTGCTTAGCTGTAGCACCAGATTGGGAGTTGAGTATGTCAAACCACACAGTGGCAGTGTCGGCACATCGTGAATTCCTCATAACATGAGGGATGTTGGTGAGGGTAAAAGAGGAGGCTGGGTGGGACTTCCCCATAGTCTCCTTAACAAGAGCAGGAGTGACAGGAGTAACCCCATCACTCTGGAAGTAAGGAATGTCAATGACCTTCAAGAAAGACTGCAACCTAGGGAGGGCAGCCTTGACTGGCTCAGAGAGCAACAGGAGGTGCTGGACAGCAGAGGAAATCAGGCCTATTTCATCCTGACTCACAACATGAGACATGAGGAGGGTAACACCCCCATAAGTAAAAGCACAAGAGTCAACCTGAAGGTTACTCTTGCTAAGAGCCCGATTGGCAGCGCTAACCAGGGCAGAGAAGGTAGAGGAATTGGGGAGCAGAGATACCCAAACCAAGACCTGGCAACGGGAGGGACCAGAAATGGTCAACTTGATCTTGTGCTTCAAGGCAGCAGGGGGAACAGATGCCTGATGCATTGCAATGATGCAATCAGAGGGGAGATCAGGCATAGTCTTGGCCAGATTGACCAAGACTGTGATGTCATAAACAGTATTGGAATAAGACCTCTTGGAAGCAGAGGGAGCCTTAGGACCAGAAGGGGCAGAGTGCTTGGGAGATCAAGCAGGCCAGGGAGGAGGGGCAGGCTTAGAGGCCTGAGGATGTACAGTAGCCTCAGAAGGGGGGCCACATGACTTAGAAAAGGGGCCCAGGGCCACTGAGTCAGCAGATCCATGGGTCAGGACTGGGATAGGAGTAACCTTGGGTAATATGTCATGCATGACAGAGGCCAGCATGGGGGAGCACCTACCTATAGAGCCCTTTGCAGATAACTCCTACTGGGCCTACATAGCATTGAAGCCCGGCAATGTGGAATCAACTTAAGCTAGAACCTGATTATTTTATCTGTACCAGGCTGACTGACATAGGATATAGTCCTCTTGAGCCAGTGTGGTGTTTTCTAGTCACACTGCTATGGCCCATGACCTTAGTCACTTCCCATTACCTAGCAGCCAGTTCATTATGCCCCTACGGGCCTGATTACCATAGTTATAACTGTCTGGGCTCTATGCCTTGCAGGTGCCATTACCAGATTGATCCCAAGGTAATGCCAGAGGTATCATGATATAGCACATTGACCAGCAAAAAGGCTAGTTTCCTTGATCTGGAGATTAGATAATGTCTACTAATGACCCAAACTATGGAGTTCAACTGGATGTACTGGATCTGAACAGGTGTAAAGCTGGGCTTTACAGGAGATTGATCTTATGATGCTCAGTCTACAAATAGTTCAGATCTGTTATAATTGGGAGACTATATAGAACAAGCAGTGTAAGATCAGTTGCTTATAAAGCAACTAATGTGAGTACATATACTTTCATGATTACATAATAGTGATGGTGTGTTTATACAACAATGACAAATATGTAGAGATAACTATAGTAAGGCAATGGCCCTTATATACCCCCTGTTCAGACTGAATCATTGGTCTCACAAAGAATACAAGGAATATAAAGTTGAATGGCCAAGTAAACATTTATCACTTGGCTGAGTAATCTTGGGTATTGAGTAGTTACTAAGTCAGAGTGACTATTCAATATTAGTGGATCAAGTGGCTAGTAGTGATACTAGCAGCAGTGCATATAATGATGGATTGGACTTATAGTCCAGGTTGAAGGCCATATTGTGAAACACAGCACAGCAACAGTTAGCAGGTGTGATATAATAAATGGGCAAATGGCAGAATGATGATTTATCATTCTGCCCATGGCACAGCAGATGATGTAAGTACAGTAGTGATACTGTACTCATTATCTAGGGTAAGGTATGGAAGACAATGAAAGTACAGTAGTGATACTGTACTCATCATCCAGGATTGATTAAGTGGGGAGGTTTTGATTTCCCACCTTAGGAGTAGATGCTGTTGACTGATTATCATCAGTCAATGACAATTCAGAAGTTAGAGGTGAGGACAAGCTAGCAGGCAATGCTGGCAAGTCCTTGGTATTGGTGGGCAGCAGGTCAACTATTATTTCAGTTGACCCTTGTTTGTATAGTGGCAATGATGGCACAGACAAGCTTGACCCAGGTGTAGTGGAGGTAGCAGATGATGAAGAGTAGGGTATGGCAGCTGATGCTGCTACCTCAGGGAGCTGAGTACATGCAGGGGGGACTGGGCAGAAGTCTCTCAGGCTCTGTGCATCCTAGAAGTCATAAACTGATGAGGCATACATCTGTCTTCTTAGCAAAAACAGATGAATCAGTTCACCTACTCTGAGCCAGTAGGGTTGATCAATGGGTATTACCCCATGATCCATAAACTCCCTATTCTCTAAGGAGTGGAGACAGATGAGGTCTTGGTCAGAAGGTAGGAGCCAGCTGTCCTGACCAGGCATGGTGGGAGGAACTCCATTGCAACATAGGTAACTAAGTTGCCTGTCATCCAATTCATCAAACATGGATCAATGAATCAGGTCATCAGAATATGTATTGTTGAGATATCGAATCCCGAACATATATGTATAGTCAATCTCAGCTGGATTGATGCTGTTGTGAATGAACACCTCAGCCACCATGTTGAGCATAAGGTTGGCTGAGGCTCCTGGTTGAAGGGCCAGGTGCTTACAGTAACAAACAGGGCCCATTTGAGCAACAAACTGTTGCCCAGAGTGCCTCTGGTTTCATAAGTTGATGTACTCCTGATACAATCCAGGAGTACCCATTAAGGCAGCTGCAAGACAGGTGAAGCAAATGAGAGTACTTTGCTTCTTGTCTGACTTGTCATAGCCAGGTTCCTCTGGTGCATGGAAGCAACACAGAGTATACCAGTGGATGGATTGACAGTCTACTGCATATCAAAAGTTGAAAGCAACACCATGGGTGGGGTTACCCATCCCAGGGTTCTTGTGGGAGACCATGAAGTGACCAAGTTGGTCACTATTGAAGAGGCCAGCATCGACTGGTTGCCTCAGTCCCATTCCCTCAGTACAGTTGGTCATATTAGATACTCAAGCCAAATCGAGGTCACGGGCTGGTCAAGCATCCAGGATGTCCTGGATGAGGGTGGTGGTTCCAACTGGGTGGTTCTCCAGGTTGAAGTTCATCTGGTAATGGAGATAAATCATAACATTTTCCAGATTTTCTCCATCCAGCCTTTGAGTTATGATGTATAGCTCACAAATTAAGATGAACCCTTCAGTGCAAGCACATACAGGTCCATTGACATTGTAGACAAACTTTAACAGTTTGTCTAGCTCACTAGTGTTTGTGGGGAGTCCACAAACTGTGTTTTTGTAAACCAGATTCTTTTTCCAGTCTACCTTGAAGTATTCATGACCATGCATCTCTTTTTAAGATGCCATAATGGCTGATTCTCCTGTGTACATGTTGTTTATATGGGGACTCTAATAGAGATGTGGTGACAGCATCCCGCCCATACAGTTGTTGCATACATGAGAGACCTGCCCATTAGCTAGGTCTCTCCAGAGCCTGAAGATGTTGGGAATGCGTCCATTATGTCTAGGTGTCATGTCAAGTCAGATGTAGCCTCAGGGTAGAGGTGTAATAGGAGGTTGGGAAGGCAACTTCCCAATATTTTTGCCTTTTCTTGCCTTAAAATGTTCGATGTCCTCCTCCTCAGAGTCAGAGTTAAAGAATGGGATGGGGTTGGCTGATGTCATAGGCCATGGGCCTATAGGTGTATGATCCAGAGGTATTTCTGGATCATTAGGAGCAGGCAAAGTCCACTCCACTCACATTAACTCCTGACTATAAGTGCAGGAGTCAGACATGAGACCAGGGATACCCAGTTCTGAAGGCTGTGTGCCAGGCAAAAGAATATTCACTTGGGTGTTGGGCTTGTCCATGTGGATGTCACTGAACAAGAATGGCTCAGGGGCAGGAGTGTTGATATGCCTCTGCTTTTTGTGCTGAGGTTCCCCAAGTGGGACTGAAAAGTCCACACAAGATAATAGTGGTCAAGTGTTGGTAGCACTTGATGTGGAAGGTGTGGGCTGAGAGGGAGCTCTAGATGAGCCAGCCTGTGAAGAAGAAGGAATGCGAGCTTTAGGTCTTGACAAGCTCACTGGGAGCAAAGAAGCTGGGGGTGCAGGTGAGATCTGTGCTGATGTCATGGTATCAGAGTGAGTCCTCTTTTTAGAAGAGGACTTCATGATTGAAGATGATTTTGAGCTGGACTCTTCATGAGTTCTGCCCATAGTGGTGGCTAGGGCAGTCATTGCTGACAATGTCTGAAGGAGGTTGACTGTGTCGTTCAACTGCCAGATGTAATTATCCATACTTGCAATTTGTGAATTGCAGTGATGAATAATCTTGACAAGTTTATCAAGAATCTGAGCAGTTGACTCGTCATATGGGTCAACTGAGTCAATGAGGTAGTCACTTAGACCCACCTTGCATAATCAAGCTACTAGATGAGAGTGTTGCTCATTGTGCTGCTCCTGCAGGATATCCTGCTCAGTTGCACATCATTTGCCTTTGCTCCTTGATGAGGAAGGCTATGACATTGTGGGTTGTTGAGCAATAGGTTTGCTCAACAGAGGTGGAGGGTACAGCACTGAAAAAGGGTGGAAGAATGCTGGCTGCAGTCCTGGTATCTGGTAAGGTGCCTGTAGGTGCCATACATAGGGGCCATATGGCATAGGCTGGCTGGAGTCAGGAGGAGAGGGCCCAGGCCATGCAGGTGGTGTGCCTGTCATCATCGTCATTGTCAGTGCCATCAGAGAAGATAAAAGCATGCAATGTTGATTGTGTGGGTTGAAATTTTGAGGTTGGGGTTGAGGCTAGATCACCCCAGAGAGGTCAAGAGTAGTGTCCATTTCCCACCCCCCACTAGAACCCAAAGCAGGTCCTACAGGGTAGGTTGGTGGTGGCGCTGAGCTGCCTGGGCTGCTCAGTGAGGTCAGAGGAGGCTGCTGGGTACTTGAGTTGTCGTTTGATGTGTCTTGGTATGATATGGTAGTGGAGAAAGGAAAGAAAAAGAGCAGGATAGAAATTATTGACCCATTTCCATATATGAGGCTGCTCAGGGTCAATTCCATTTTTAGAAATTTTATAGATTAGATCCCCATCATCCTTTTTTGGAAGGATGACTATGCTGTCTCAAGAAATGGACATCCTGCACACTATATAGCTCCAGATATCGATCTAGAGCTGAGAGGTCTGTGCAATTGCCAGCAGGTTCCCAAGTGGTATTGCTAAGGCTCCATTAAACCTCAAACTCAAGTTGGCCATTGTCAAGATGGTGATGGCCAATAATCTCATTGACAAACCATTCATGTTTGTCATCCAGACTGAAGTCATATGGCTCCGGCTGAGTTTGGTCTGGAAATGATGCATTGTCAGACTCATGGAATGGTCTAAGTAGGCTGACATGGAAAACCAGATGTATTCTTTGGTTTACCAAGGCTTGGGATAAGTCCAACTTGTAGTTGGACATCTCTGAGTTACTCTCTATAACCTTATATGGCCCAATAAACTTTGGGCAGAGTTTTCTAGCTCTGTCTTTGGGCATATTAAGGTTTTTCATAGACAAGAAGACCAGGTTATCTGGTCTGATGTCAGGTTTGGCATCTCAGCACTTGTTTGCTTGGTGAGTTTGGAAAACTTGTGCCTCAATTATTACATCATGTGCCACTGCTATATTTAGCAGTGCTGCTTTGGCGAATATCTTCACTCCTTGATGGACAGTATCTGCCATCTGAGTATCTCAGATTATTGATGGCAGGTACCCATAATTCAGCTCAAAAGAAGCAAATTTAGTGCTTGCAGAAATGCTTGAGTTGATAGCAAACTCGACTAGAGGGGCTTTGTTGACCCAGTTTTTCTGGTTGTACTGTACTATAGCTCAAAATATTTGTCCAATATTTCAATTCATACATTCTACTTGGCCATCTGTTTGTGGATGGAACAATGTGGACATTAATAGATCAGCACCTAACAGTCTGTGGAGTTCCTTCCACTATGTGGACATGAACTTCAAGTCTTGATCACTTACTATCAAGCTTGGCAAGCTGTGTAGACATACAATGTCTCAAATGTAGATGTATGACAGCTCACTAGCTGTCATATTGGTGTGTACCAGTATCAGGTGCACCATGCTCATCATTCGGCACAGGACTACCCAAAGATAATTATAACCTTTGGACTCAGGAAAAGGACCCACAAAGTCCATTCCAATTCTGTCCCATGGTCAAGTTGGGATTGGGAGCAAGTGGAGTTGTCCACTCAGTTTTGTTGTAGAGGTTTTAGTACAGGCACAAGTCTCACATGTTTTGCAGTAATTACAGCAGTTTTTAACTAAAGACAGCTACCAATAGAACCATCTAGCATACTCAGTGGTTCTTTGCTCTCCAAAGTGCCCAACTACATTATGGGCCTTTGATATAACTGCAGTGATGAGTCATCTGTCATTAGGGATACAGACAACTTCTGAGTCCTGAGAAGTTTTTCTCAGAATTATTCCTTGATTGTCAATGGAAAAGTCATTATACTTTTCTGGTCCTTCTTTGATGATGTGCATAAGCATGTCATCTTCATATCCAGTGATAATTTTGTCAGTAAAATTATCTATATTCACTGAAAAAGTTTCAGTGGATGCTGACATCTCTAGTGATGAACCAAGGGTTTGCACTTTGGTTCTAGGTTTCTTATGTTCCTTGTTAACATTTTCCTCATCAACATTAACCACTTGCTTTGCAGCATACTCCTCAAGCTCTGCTGCTTCCAATTCCCACTGCTCACACTTCTCTTGGAGGTGTGAACTTTGATGTTGAGTTATATTGGCCATGACAGCTACTTGGTCTTCAAATTATAATTTGATTTCTAATTGGCAATCTATGGGCAAGTCATCCCCATCAGGGTCAATCCTATAGTCTGCTTGCACATATTCACTAGGATGATGT
>KQ962476.1:0-10231 GCA_001563735.1 Leucoagaricus sp. SymC.cos
ACCGATTGAACTTGGTTGCAGCACTGGATAGGTCCAGTGTTGCAGTTACCGCTACTACCATCACGAGGGATTGCAGTGTCGAAAGCGACGGCGGGGAGAGCGAGAGCGAAGACGATGGAGAAACGCATGCTGTTTAGAAGAGTGTTTGTAGACTAGATGCTGCTGATTCGAGTCTGTCCTTTCTCCCTCGCCGTCGCTTTACTTTTATACTCAAACATACACAGGATTCTTCGTGCACGGCATCACTTGTAGACCCACTTATTTCCACTGCATACTCTTGTCCTGTCAGGCACGTTGAAAATTTGAATATGATCTATCCTTCGTCGACACTTGTCTTCCGCGAGCATCAGTGTCCAGAGCGTCCAGGGTCTGTGGCGCCCGCCATATTTTACTGGCACCGTCAATATGCTTTGAAAATCCGCTTTGTCTTCACTCTTTTCCTCACACGTCTGCCTCGAGCATGAGCATGCACGCATCATGAAGATTAAGTGATAATACAATTTTTCCTTGAATCGTCTCTTGCGGATGACTTTGTGTCGGTACAAACGTCCGCTGTCCGCTGTCTATGCCAAAACCTTAAGCATCATGAGGAAGCGAGGTTGATGGAACGATGTAAAATGAAGCTTGGGCGTGTTGTTCTCCAGCTTTTGCTCTCCCGTTCCTGAAGGTTTTGTTGAAGGGACTTATGTAATCGACGAGAGGATGGTATATTGGGAAGCAAAAGGACAAGGACTACAGCGCTTTATCTACAATATTTATACATTTTCTGTATCTACCACAGAGAACAATAGGGGATCATTTAGACAAGGAGTCGCGGACTTTGCTGTCTATCGTGAAAGAGCTACCGTACCAGTCACGGAAGAGATCGTTGACAGGAAAGTTGGAGCTGCTCAGAACAAGCAAAGAGCTTTAAGGATGCATGGGAGTAAACTGGGGAGTTACCTGCCTCTCGCCACACTCGACCAGTTCACAGAAGCACTCGACAAGTTAAAGTTGCTTTCAGCAAGACGCTGCAATTCTCGCTCGAGTTCAGAACGGGGTATTTTCACTACAGCTCTCGGCCTGGAGTCACACCCATGTCCCTGGATGACAATGAAGTGGATCCCAACGAATTTCCCGTCAACCCATTCCTCGTCGACTTGCAGATTCTCACCGAGGCTTCCAATACCTTGGGACAGTAAAATCTGGACTGGCAAGGCTTGAAGGAGAAGAGAATACTCATCAGTAAAAACTCGGTAGGGATATATGTACATACCTGTCATATATGGCAAACCCTACCGAATTGTGGAAGACCCGCAAGAAACTCACTTGTATTATGAATATACCAGCTGGGCAAGACACATATCAGCGAGGTGAGATACACACCTGCAGCATACCTGCCAGCTATTGTGAGTACACTCTTGGTATTAACATACCGGAAAGGTTGGCTGCAGGTATAGCACTGAACTCTCATAGATAGTGCAGGTTTTCATTTGGACCTACCAGCCATTGTGCAGGTCTGCATTAAACCACCCATCTGGTACTCAGATCTTCCGTCAGCCAGGTCAAGAATGTGAGTACCTACGATGATGCGTGATGGATTTCTGAAAACCAGTAGGACCAGAGCCATATACTCACCAACGACATGCTTACGTGCATAAATCGGATTTTCGTGTGGCAGATCAGCATTGTACCAGAAAGATATGGTCAATATCTGCAGGTACCTCAGTGTTGTGTGGGAACAGTTTGATTTCTCGGTGAGCACACCTGAATCGACACGTTATTTGCAAGTTCTTTCGCGACCTCGACTACCAAGCTCTCAGATCTCGAAATTGAGACCTTGCTGACCTAGTCGTCCACGTCGCCGGGGCAGGGTCGCTCATTTTAGGGAAAATGCTGCATCTCAGCCCTACGGCCGCCCTAGGTTACCTGTCAACACACTCGTCAGCTCTTAGGTGATTAATCCACCATCTATTCTCTTCGGGTTACGGTAGCCAAATAACCAGCGTGCCAATATGGAAAGTTGAGCCGTACTACATACCGTGAGAATATGTCACCTGATCAAAGACTGGGTTGAAACGCGACGCGTCTTCGGTTTGATCTTCTTCATTCACCATGGATTATTGCTGCCGCTATCTGTAAGTTTTGCCCATCATGGACCACTGTTCCTTCACCTACGTGCTATGGCAAATTTCAGAGCATTCCTGACCAATGTGACTCACCGTGAACCGTTGCTCAAGTGTCTCCTATGGTCTCATCAACTGCTATGCTGTTTTTCTTACATAGATCACCGATATTTGCCCTGGGAGCGGCTCCGCCCCTGATAACTGTGACGTCCTGGCTATGCCCTTCAAGTCATCAACCTCCTGACCGCCCGATACCTGAATATATGCGCATATATGTGCCACACGATGTCATATATCTCGCCCACAATCCCCATAATCTTGAGCCACTGCAGGAAGCAACGCTCAATGGGCTTTGGCTCATGGTATGCTATTGTCACCCCTCTTTTGCTCTTTTCCTGCTGCTTACCCTGCTCCCACCCCACAACAACGATATACCCTCATCTAAGACGGCCTCGCCCCATGCTAAGCAGACCCTCAAAGCCTCTAGCAGATAGCGACGTCCTTGATGATGTATGCCTTGGGTATGTCAAATCAATGATACAAGTCCCTGTAAAACCTAACCTCTATCCACGGTAAACTCAGCAATGCTGGACTCTATCCAACTTCGAGTACGACTACAAGATGTCCGACGTCGCTCTCCCGAAGGATCTTGATTCAATCTTCGCCGATGGGACAGGCGCTTGGAGCTGTGACTTTATCCCTGCTGTGCAGACCGACGACTTCCCTTCATGCCAGTTTTATTTACATTTGCTCCTTCAGGTACTCGCTGAAACAGTCGCTTTCAACTCTTGCAGCATGTCTTCCAAACACCGCACGCATTGTTCCCTGGTAAGTTCTTGATCTACCATTGATTTCTTGCTCATATGCTTTGCTAGTGTACACTGTTTCGTCGCTGTTGCTGCGAGCGCTTGCTTATCTTGTTCTCGATTGTGGGGTTAACACTAGCATTTAGTTGGATGTAGTTTGATAGTCAATATATTATTTGTTGCATACCTTGTCTTGTGAGAGCGACGTCAATGCTGAGATCAATTTAATTGTTGATTTGCAGGCCTATCATATGTAGCTTATCTCTGAATGTCTGATTCACCTGCAAGCTTTAAATACCTGCCAGGTTTGGCAATACCTGCAACACGGTGGTGCAGGCAAGCACCTCCAATGCAGATAAGCATCACACTGCCTGGTGTCATAAACCATGCAGGTATTTGATTATCTCTCAAAATATGCATAGATATGTTTCCAGAGTTTTTACTGACGCTGCTGAGGCTCAAATTGTCATAAGCACTTCATAATCTATTATCTGGAGGTACTCATGCAGACCTTTAACTCTTCTATTATGATACGCAGTAGTGAGATACACGCGCTATGGACTGCTGTATGATTTGGAATATGGACTTCTGTTGTGTAATTTGAAATTGGACACTCTTTTATTAGTCAAGTTTCATTTGTCGCAAATCTGGGGGGGCGATTTGATAGCCGAGCGCTCACGTGAGGGTACAAATAAACACGTCGCGCCAATTAACCATCTCAGATATTACGCGTCGGGCAAGTGTCGATGATGCTGTGCTTACGATGAAACGACTCGTTTGCCTTCCTTGATGTGCCTATGGAAACGGCGGTGGATTCGACGAAATACACTAGCCCGTTGGGTGCAAAACTATCGAATACATGGTATAGGAATTCTCCGAGGGACCATCCGGTTGCAGCTATAGCTTTCTGGACACTGGTGATCTTCCCTTCGATCAGCTTTCGAGAGCCATAAGCACGGCGCTTGGTTTCGGTCTCATCAAGACTGGTGGTTGCAGTTGTTTTGAGGCCGTCCTCGCCAGAGCTTCTGGTATACATGGATTTGGTGCAATGTTCTCCTTGTCTAGGTGAGGCGTTGCTGGCTTTCAACGTGTGATGGATCCTTTGGCCTTAGGTGTAGGGGTGAATGTGTCGTGTGTGTATTGAACCATATCTGCAGCCAGCGGGGTTAGTGGTAGAGGAGAAGAGAGCGATGTGGTGGCTGAATGGTGAGATTTGGCAGAGCTTGCCGTGGCAACGCGAAAGCTGGCGAACGGTGAGTCCATAAGTGAAGTTGTTAAACGGCGCGTAATGATATCACCCAGCTCGCGTCTTTGTTTGTTCAATCACGTGGGTCAAAAATGACTAAATATAGTAGTCGATGAGGTGAAATGCCACCCCCTTTTGGGACGCGTTTGAAATCAGACTCTTACTAAGTGTTTCTCCATCAGAGAACACAGGAGTCTGACTACGGGAGACTACTGTTTTATTGATTCCCTCGCTCACATTTTTCAGTGATCGTGTACTCTTCTCTCCGCTCGTCCTGTAAGCCTAGTTTTGAGTCCCAAATGGTTCGGCGACTGCGGACTCTATCGTCACTCCGAAGAGCACAATGTTGCTCTCGAGCATGCTCTTGACCTTGAAGCCTGAAGAGAACCACACTCGCTGACTCGCAGTCAATCAGCAAGTAGAGTCACCTCACAAGAACCCAGCCTTAGAGCGCTCGGCGCTTAATGCCGACCAGAACCTTTGTTCGCCGACCACAACATCCACCTCCGTTAGTGTAAAATTCTCAAAAAGACACAACATTGCCAACACCTTCTTTTTCGCGGAGCCGTATGCTCAACGAGTTATCCGTGGTGCACGACCGTTTACCTAGTTTCTTAATGAGCAGAACGTCTTTGCATTAAGATCACAAATGATCAAGCCATAGGCGACCCTGTCTCTACACCATCCTCGTACGTCATAAGCCTCAAACCCAAAACATACACACTACTGCATGTCTATTGGAGGAAACATGCTTGTAGTTCTGAGGGCTACTTTTTTCTCCTGAAAAACGGCCAATCAAGTCGTTCTGTTACTGTACTCGTCTATAAAGCAATCTAATTAATACATCTTGGTATCTGAACACTTGTTCAGCGAGGACACATATGTAGGAAACTCGGCTTACATTGACACTCAAGAGTGTCACAATGTTCCCTTTAAAGGGCCTTCCTTCTCACAACCAACGTCCTATTCATCCCAAACAAAACCGACACCGGCCAAACAATGAAGATCTCCAACGTCCTCAAAACCACACTACTCAGTGTCCCAATAAAAGCCCTCAATCCTGAAGCCTCAAACACTCCAAACAGAGTTGCAACAATTCTACTCATCACACTCTGTCCGAAGAAGAGATGATGATCCGCATGTTCAATTTCAAAGGGCGGCCGAACAGTGACGTTCTTCGTTTGGATAACCTTGTTGTTGGTCTTGTTACCGTCGCGTGTACTAGATGTGAATTGTTGGTTGATGCGCTCATAGAGATCTTCATCTTCAATCGAACAAGCTGCAAGTAAACCGGATGTGAAACCGTCTTCGTGGAATCCGTATTTCAAGTAGGCGCCTGCGTATGAGATCGAGCGTTTATTCTGGATGCCGTACATTTGTTGCTGAGCTTTCACGGCCTAAGCATACGTTTGTCTAGGTTATAGACACGAATGAGAGCAACGCGTACCTTGTCGCCGAGAACTGGGTGCTCATACTTCCATCTCCCTTGAACCTTGCACTCGTCAATTTGGATCTCTGGGGGTGGATTCAGAGTGGCGAGGACAGGTCCATACTTGTCTTCCGGTATATGCTGGAGACTATTCATTCCATCTATGAAAACCATCAGGCTTGGGGGGGGGGAAGCGAGGTAATATAGAAGTTCACATGTCCTAGGTATTGGTGAGCTCGGGCAAGTCAGTCAAGAGAATGTGGACGTACAATGATACACGATCGATGTTAGCCTTGTCGTGTCCGTCGGAGTAGGTGAGGTAGTTCCAGCATGACCAAGCCATGCGACTCTTCGGCATGAGCTACGGAAAAGACAACGTTGAGCGCTCACTTTTGACAGTAAGAAAGAACCATTCACCTCAGGATCGCTATGCAGGACGACCTCATTCTTGTTCCATTCAAATGATCCTAGAATTCGTTCCTCCTCGTTTCGAATATCATCACTCGCTTGCAGAATTCGAAGAGCTTCGTCTGAATGACACGCGAAAATGACATGGTCATAAACGTATTTCTCGTCGTTGTCTGTTACTATCTCGAGCTTCCTGCGCCCTGCGCCTTGTTTGGAGATAGAGGAGACGCAGTTGATCCTGCTGGATAGGTGCAACTGAGACTTCGGAAGTCGGCCCAGAATCTGATTCACATAACGGTGACTACGAGTTCCTCAACGATGAGAAAAATCAAAGGTAAAGGCGTACGGACCTTCCTCCACATATCGTTAACCACTTGGGTTTTCCAGTGATTTGGAGCAGGCTGTGATTGTACATGAATTGGATCTGATACCCGTGAGTATATTGGCGCAGGCAAAGCATATTAAGAGAAAACGTACAAGTGTCTGAGCAGGGAAGTCGTCAAAACAACGGTCGGGTGGCGTGCTCCAGATGGCCGCGGTCATGGGCTGCAGTAAATTGTCAGTCACAGTGGAGAATTCAAAGTCACTGGGCAACGTACGATTAAATAATTATCCTTGAATGCATTGGAATAGCCTTCTTCTCGAAGGTACTGGCCGATGCTTCTCTGTCTCTCGCCAGGTCGTTGGATGAATCGCAGAGAACAGGCGTTAAACCGGAAAACGTCGTAAAGCATTCGCCACATTGAAGAATCGAACAGCCGACTCGGTTGGCAAAAGACTGTAAACGGATTCTTCCCAGCCCATTCGAAAGCACCGCTATCGCGAGATACACTAAATGTCATTTCTGTAGGTAGGATTCGGATTCCATCGTCTGGGACCTTGGTTGGTTCTGGAGGGGAGGAAGTGAACAAGGAAGAAAGCCATGAGAGTGGCTTTGGTAGCTGGTCTTCAGGCGGCGGGAAGAGTTTGAGGAATCGAAGGAAATTTGGGTACGTTGGCGGGTTGAACACGATCTGACTCTATGTGTCAGCTGAATCCCTTAAATACCGAAATTTACGCACAAAACCCCTAGCACAACCGTCAGTACAGGCCAGTAGAAGGTCAAACGCATTTACTCACGTATCCACATCTACTCCCGCACTAGTGGGGTCGTTTGGAGGGCGAAATCTGACGGTGTTAGCATGTCCTCCGGGTCTGTCATCGGCTTCGTACAAGTGAACTTCATGGTCACTGTGCTCGTTCAAAAGCCAAGTGGCAGCAAGTCCTGAGACTCCCGAGCCTATGACAGCGACCTTCATAGGGTGAAGAAGAGAAGAGAAAGAAGTTTGAGTTCATCACGAAATGGGTATCAGTATCAGCACTGTCACTAGAGACATTTCCCCTGTCAACGACCGTAGTAACAATTCAATCAACGAATTTGAATCGCCGCCAGCACTCGTTGCTGGGAATCGACATTGATTACGAAACAAAATCGTTGAGCGGTCTCGAGTCTGAATTCACTTCAATTAGGCGGCGACTCAAACTCGCCAATTGAACCATTACTACCGTCATTGACAAGAGTCGAGCCTGAAATGTCTCGAGTGTGTCAGATTCAGTGCGATGGAAATTCTTGATGACCGCATTGACGCCATGATGGCTGTAGTCTATTACTGCTTCCCACGCACTCGCGACCCTCACTGAGCCTTAGACCTTACTGTGGAGAAGCGACCCTTATCTCTTAATCACGTTCAATCCGCTTACTGCAAACAAGACCCAAGGTACATTAAGTACATATATTATGATACATATATATGAAGAGCTATGACATTGTTCGTACTACAAGAAAGACGAGCCAATATAGCATTATTTCTTGAAAAAAGGAAGTCGGCGCAAGAGGGAATACAAGACCGACCTCCTTGGCGTAGTTGATCGAGTGGGGTTCAAGCGCTTGGAATCAAGATTTGCTGGTGCATTCACCCGGTTTTTGGAATTGGTACCTCCAGGATGGGATGGGAGGGGTTCTGCTCTGACGATCTTCCAGGACATGAGCACTCGAAGGTCAGTGGCAATGACTCCTAAGTCGCGCTGCGCTTCGAGATTGAATAAGTCTTTTGAAAATGCAACCCAGCCCTGTCGGACCATATCTACTTCTTCGAGCGACGGAGATCGTTCGCGAAATGCTTTGTAATTTTGATAATGCCGCTCTGTCTCTCGATAATATTGACCCGCCTGGTGGAGGAGAAGGCTGCCTTCGTGAACCAGTTGGATGAGATCATTTACAACTTGCGAGTTCTCCTGGGCAAGGATGGAAGCATTGCCGGCTAAAAAGTCTGGTTAACATAATGCAAAATAAATCAAAATGGGAAATTCACTTTGATCAAGTACATCTTTCAATCTCTCAACAACAGACATCGTGACTTGAGAAACCTCCTTCATTTCTCGTTCAGCTTTTTCATAATCTTTCGCCCGGCGCTGAACCTGTCCAACTAATACTCGGAAAATGCGAGGTGCGTCAAGTCCGTCAAACGTGATCGGAAAAGCATCCAAGAATTCGAGCATCACTGGGGTAAAAAAGAGCCCGGAGATCAAGAGCCCTGCGAACTGATCAACCTGTTCACCAGTTGCCATGCGAAGAGGCCGAAGGATCTCTCTGAACTGTAGTGATAGTCCTATATAAGAGTCTTCTGGTTCTTGAGTCGAAGCGAGCACAAGGGCCAATTCTTCAAGTTTTGTTCGAAACAAGATGAATATTTCCTTCAACCTGAAGATAGGGTGTGATGGAGGGGCCAGCTTGGCGTAGAAGAGGGTCATTCGAGAGGTCCAAGTCACGAGAACCTGCTCACTCACCTTGAGAAGGGTTACGACAACAGGCTTGCGGTCGTTCATATAGGGCTGATGGTGTTTGGACAAGGTGCACCATACTCCACTTGTGACCCGACCAATTGGTCCAAAATTTCTGACGCTGCTCTGTCTGGGATCATTAGGAGTTATGAGTTGAAATGTGATCCTTGCACCAACCTTGCACAAACTTACAAAGGAAGGTCATTCTCATCACGCGATGCATCGGATCTCAGATCTGAAGATCTGACACTTCGAATTATATTTGGGCAGGCGGTGCCTTACAAAGTCTTCAAAGTTCGAGTTGCAATGTTGAACATGATGTTAAAGCGATCGAAACCGGAAACTGACTTTGATTGAGTACAGACTTGAGCTTCTCAACAACAGAGAACATAGCTTGCAAAACCTCCTCCATGGGCCCCTTGTTCAGCCTTTCCGCACTCTCGCCTTCTCTGCTCTTTCTACAAGTTTGTAAAGTGCATAGGGATCGTCAAACGTCATGGAAAACCATTCAGAAATTTCAACATCAAGTTCTTGCAGAGTAAGCCAAAGACCAAGAGCTGCCAGAGAATATCAGCCTGGTGAGCAGCCAATGGCATACAAAGAGGTTCAAAGATCTCTCTGAGCTCAGGCGGCGACAACTCCAGATAAGGATCCAATGGGTCTTCCGTTAAAACTCGCGCGAGGATTAATTGCTCGACCTTGTCTCTAAAAAAAAAATAGGAGTATTTCTTTCAACCTGAAAAGGGTGTGATGGAGGGGCCGGCTGCCACGCAGAGCTCAAAATACTAAAGGCAGCATAAACCAATCTTCAAAGTATCTTTGACCGGTGACAACCTCATCAGCCTCTCCTCGGGGAAGCCAATTTTCGCGGTGTCGATTGGTTTTGATGTCAATTTCTTGGACTTGTTTATGTCAATGACATCCAAGGTTTTCTGAGGGATCGACGACGCCGTCACAAATTGTACCAAATTTAAAAGAATTCAAATATGCTCTCTCATTACTTAGAACTAAGAAGTGTAGTTGTGCGTGGTTCGACATATAACTTCTTAGAATCAGACTACAAGTTTGGCGTTTGCAAAGCTTGTGTACGTATAGCAAGGGTATTATACAGTATGTCGGGCCTAGTCTACAAAACCTGAAATCTACAATTGAATGCATATATCAATGTCAAATTTAAACAGTGAAGCCCTAGAAAAGAATGGAGAAAATCACGGAAACATCAGAGCGCCATTCGAACATTCAGACAATCGCAATCGACTTACGCCATTGATACGGAGGTTCTGTCCATTGAGCCATTGTGCAGCGGGGCTAGCGACGAAAGCGACAGTGGGAGCGATGTCCTCGGGGAGACCGAGGCGTGAGTTGGGGTTTTGCTTAGAGATGAAGTCGATGACTTGTTGAGGCTTGCCAGCGCGGA
>KQ962481.1:0-23448 GCA_001563735.1 Leucoagaricus sp. SymC.cos
ACGATGAGGAGGGAAGTTTAATGATATCCAACAACAGGACTTGACCTCGAACTCTGTGTCTGCGCGATTATAGCCACAGACTCAGGTAACTGTACACCATACTGAGGCGTAGACGCATACAACGGTTGAAGTTGATGATATGCCGTAGAGAAAGCAGCAGCTTGGCGGTGTGTAGCATAAGAGGCGGTAGAGGGGGGAGAAGGGACATAAGACATACAAGCATAATCGTTGTCCTTGATTGTGGGCAGCAGGCTTGTGAACTTTTCTTTGTTTACGCTCGCGCTTCCGTCGATGTTTAAGCTCGGGTTCACGTTGTTGGTCCATGTTGTAGCCGCCATCCTGCCGTTGCGGAGGAGAAGCTTAGTGTTGGTGGTGAGAGTATACAAGGGAAGGTGCGCGCGAAGGGCGGTCTTCGAGTGGTGAACATGCTAGATGCTAGGGAGATACACCGCCACCAGAGGAAAAATTGAGATTCAATCTTCGCAAATCTGAGGTGGCAACCCATGAGAGGATCTGAAGTGTAGTAGCCCGCTCGGCAACAACGGTTTTGAAACCATTGCCCGCCAAATTTTGCTCCCACGATCTCAATACCTGACGGCTTCGATTGCAAATTGGCGGGGAATTGGGCTTGAAATTAGTCTCGGCGCAAGATGTCCACGCGCATCGCTTCCAAATCAAGAGGGTTTAGCTGAACCTGGGCCTGAAATCGCTGTTGCCGAACAGGCCTTTTTATTAAACGGCGGTCCAAGCGCCTCCGTTGCCTCACCTTCTCTGCTGCTCTCATAGCATCTCAACTTCAAGTCCACTCTGAACCATGGCAACAAGTATCTCGACATTTCTGTCGTCTCTCACTAGTATGGACAGGGCTGTCCTCGCTCTTGGTGGTGCATGGATAATCTATCTTCTCTCAAGGACGAGAGGAGGAACACCACTTCCGCCTGGTCCGCGTCCACTGCCTTTGTTTGGGAATATGTTCCAGATTCCACAGAAGGATGAATGGCCTATTTACGAGGCTTGGGCGAAGGAATACGGTAGGTGTTCTTAAGGAACTTCCTAACTGAACACTTTAGTTATCATTTTCCCAGGTCCTATCACGTATCTCACCATGCTGAGAACGCCCATGATTGTGCTGAGTTCGTTGAAGGTTATTCGGGACTTGATGGACGAAAGATCGGGGATTTATTCTAACCGACCACTAATGGCCATGAAAAAACTGTAAGGCTCGAAAACGTTGTTTCACATTTTTCGAAGCACACTCCCAAATATAACATATAGCTGCGACCTAGACTGGGTACTCACGTACATTTCTGGCGAGCCGCACCAAATCCGACGAACCATAGTCCGACGGTATTTCTCCGGTCCAGCATCAGTCAAACATCGATATTACCAACAACAAGAGTCCCGTGTTCTGGTCGCGAATCTTTTGAAAAGGCCTGATGATCTCGAGGATCATATCAAGGAGTTGGTTGCTCTTTGAACGTTTTGTCAATGAACTAAGAATTCCGTCATAGGTATACCTCCAACGCTATCTTGGTGGGAACATACGGCTATCCCGTATCCGGCGCCGACGATCCCATTGTCCACGAAATGGAGCGATCGTTCAAGCAAGCCGAGCGACTCAACGGACCGATGGCATTCTTGATCGAAGTATGTCCTAATCGTAGGTATTGTTCGAGTTGCATTCCAGCAGCTCCGCAGATGACACTCGTGTAAATAGTAAAGAACTGGCCGATCTTCTTGTCACTTTCGGGCCTCAACAGGATCTTGGATGAGATCAAGAAGGTCTTCACGGCATGCAGAGTTGATCCTTTCGAGCGTACCAAACAAAAGATTGTGTGTTGTCTTCGTTGTGTTCTAGCTTTAGCTGCGAGCTGATTTCGTCCTATTTCTTTCAATTCTGAAAGGATGACGGGACTGCTGTCCCGTGTTTCGTCTCCACCTCTCTCGATGATATTGCTTCCGAGGCTTCCCTCTCTCCTGATGAAATAAACCAGAAAGAAGAGCTCATCATGGATTGCGCATCGGTTATGTACGGCGCTGCTTCGGACTCTGTGAGCCTTCTATTTTTTCTTCTTCTTCACGTTAAATTGACCTCGTTCTGCTACGAAGACAAGTTGCACCCTGCGTTGTTTCTTTGCACTGATGTCACTCTACCCACTCGTTATGCAGCGAGCGCAGGAAGATATAGACCGTGTCACTGAGGGAGAGAGGCTACCAACGTTTGATGATCGGGAGAGGCTTCCATATATCATTGCGATCATTTTGGAGGTTTTGAGGTATAACACTGTTACCCCGCTCGGTGAGTGCCTCTTGCAAGAAATGAGCATTTGTGCTCACTGGCGTGGCGTTGGTCGCAGGTCTGCCGCATGGCGTAGCCATAGACGATATCTATAACGGGATGCTTATCCCCGAAGGTTCAATGATTTGTGCTAACCTATGGTGTGTTTGGGGTTCGCGATGTTGCACGACGAAATAATCAATGAGTTTACACAGGCTCATCTTCCGTGATCCCAAGATCTTCACCAACCCCGATACCTTCAACCCTGAACGTTTCTTAGGCGATGAAGGCGCCCAATGCCGAGAGGTACTGAATCTTGCTTGGGGTTTCGGGAGAAGGTATATTGATTGCGAGCTGCTCCCCAACTCTTATCTAACAGTCATTGCCTGCTGCCAGATCCTGCCCTGGTCGACAGTTCGCGGAAGCAGCACTATTCATAACCATCTCGTCGGTCATCGCGTGCTTCAACATGACGCCAAAACCTCTACCCACGGGTGAAGTACCGAAGCTGACATTCCACGACGGGTTTATCAGGCGGGTTTCCTCAATTGTCCTTAACATTCACATCCAGATTAACGACGAATATTTTAATAGGAGGCCTAAAACATTCCCCATGATTATAACACCTCGCTCGAATAAATGGGCAGAGCTTGTTGATAACTAGTGACTTTCTCGTGTCCAGAAGTTTGGCTCGGGAACGAAGGTAAATGTGTAGAAGGCATGATAGTCCATATTTTCATACACGGCTGCGCTCTGAAAGGGGAATCAAAGGGGTTCTGACTTCGAGGATACTTTCGTATTCGTGGAGAGTGTGATCGCGTACTGGTCCGGCGTGCTACGATCGGCAGAGAGAAGCTATTAGCCCATCGAACGTGAAGCATTAGCATTGAAGGAGGGTTTGATTACAGCATTTCCATCAATGCATATAGTTCATCGAGCAGGTCAGCAAGTCTCTTGGCAGTGATAACAAGTAATATAGAAGCAAGGAAAGGGAGCTATTGAGCATTAATAGATTAATAGATACAGTGCTCAATGTTGAGTGACCACAGCATTCCCTTGCTTGCAAAGGGCTCTCTCTGGCCAGTCATAATGTAGCCACCTTTCGTGAAACCAGCAATACCCATTTCTTATGTCACCCTTTTTCGTCATCCTCTGTTACGCTTCTACCACAGCACCATGCCTCGACACACAGAAAGACTGGACTCCCGTCCATCATTATTTATTGATGGTCTGGAACTAGGGCCCATCACCAATCGCCTTGACCTGGAAGTAGCAGCACTTCGTATTCGTAGGGATATGCGAGAAACTCGCCGAGGTAGGTGAAAATGCTGTTGCGGCGGATCGCTTAAGAGAAGATGGAGCAGGTGACGCGGGTTTGTAGTTGTACATCGACTGCTGTGGTTGCGCGTCGTACGAAGTCGGGGGAGGGGACCGTTGCGGCGGCGGCGGCGGTTGATGATAATGATGATGGTGGTGATGGTAGTAAGACGTTTGAAGCGGTGGAAGTTGTCGATGATGAGGCAAACTGTACAACGGCCTCTCAATAGGCGAAGTCGACCACGCACGAGGAGTTTGTCTCCTCTGCACCGTTTTCCCATGCTGTCGAGTCTGATGCACAGCAGACTCCCTCGGAGGTAGGAGCGGCACGATAATACCTCGCTCTTCCTCCAGGCGTATGATACGTCGCATCACCGGCGGCTTTTCGTGAGCCACCGCCTAACCGCCCCACCACCAACAATCTTGTGCTAACTCCCCGAAGGCCCAACCAACCTCGTCCTCTCAACGAAAGCATAACCACACTCTGTGACACTTGCGTTGTTTCCGATATCTCTTGCGCAAATGCGACGAATCCCTGGAATACACGAGTTTGACGTCGAGGCGACCGACGTAGACAAAGAGGTAGAGGACGCGTGGACGGAGGCAGATACGGATTACTCGCCATCAACGTCGACGGTCACGGTAGAGGAGGGGTAGCATGCCAAAGGTAACAAATCATCTCAGCAATAAAACGTGCAGCGGAAGGATACTCCCGAAAAAATCAGGGTAAAACAGTTGATCCCCACACTCTTTGATTAGCCGACGCTGTAATTATCCCCGTTCAACCTCAGAGTTTGCACCCAACTTGGGACGCGTTTACAGAAGAGTGAGGATATCGTAACGAAGGGGGCATGATGAAGATAACCCTGACTTGAGCTTCTGAACTTCAAGTTAGAAACTCAGAAAACATAAGACCTCCAACCAACAACTTTCGGTACTTGAAAGGCGTTGTAGCGCTTCGGGACAGTCTGAACCCCTGGGGAGCGAGAAAGCTTTCGAGATAAAGAGTGCTTGCATAAACCCGAATCCGACTAGAGAGTATACATGTACAGCCGCACGAATTACTACCTGGTCTTCCTTCGTGACGAGATCTTTTACAGGATATGGATGCAAAATCAATACACGAGTCAGCTTGTTACCTCAGCTCACACGACGAGTTATTATTTTTGGTGAGTTCTCGACAAGAGATCGAGGTCACAGGGTTATAATGCTTCGACGCTCTACTACCATCTCGGTCATCACAAATTGATATGACCCAGTAGTCACCATGAACATTGACTATCAACCAACACTTATCTGTCTTCCTTCCACTACTTGAACATCAAGGAAGCAGTGAAGTTGTGCATTCAACCGATATGTTACAAGACAAGCATCAGCGAACGGCCACATGTCGTGCAAACTCAGAACTCACAATATGCCGACTCGGATGATTTTCTAGGTATCCGACCTCACGATAGTGACTTTTTCCCCCTAGGTTGTGAGCGCAACGCTAATTTAGTTATTCTCAAGTTACTCTACACCCGGGAATCAAATTCCCGGGCGGTGTTCTGGCTATAATTGGGCTATTATTGGACTCAGGGTTGAACCTTATCAATGTCGTCAGGCTTCAGCATGCCACCGATGGACACACCAATTAGACAGCCTAAGTTCAGCCCAGGTCCAATTTCCACCAAAACGTCGGCTTATAGGCTGGCTCCGGCTTATAAACGGTCGTGATGGCTTGTGTTCTGGCGAACCGCTTGCAGGCCAGGCCGACGTTCCGAACAGGGCCTAACGAATCATGTGTGGTCAGTGGTTTTGAGGCCGTCCAAGTGGCACGCATAAAGCGAGTCGTCCACCTATACTTGTCCGGCATACACGCATTTTTGTTTTGGAACAGGTGGAAGCGAGGTGGTACCGAACTGTAAGACACTTGTGGCGTCGCTTGTCACTGCTTGAAAAAAGCATGGCCAGTTGTCTCCTGTGTCAGTGGGGGCAGGTTGGACTGAAATTTCTTTGGAAGGGCTCTTGGGGCGCTTGAATAACCATCAGACTATGATATAGTCAGGACTTATCTCTCATCATCATCTGATACAGTTCTCACTCCAGCCAGATAGCAGGGATGGCCTCGTCACATTCCCTCAATTCAGCCCTCCCAAACATGAGTATGTCAACCCATTAAATCAAGGTTCGCTCTCAGACTTCTCAAAAACCACCTGAAATAACCCCACTCTATTAGGGATTATAGCCGTGTTTGCATATGATACATAACTTCTTGCTGGTGGCAGAGGTGTGGACTTCTCCTGAAAGATTCACGCTTGAGACTGATGGACTCAACTTATAAAGGTCAAATGTGTTTTCAGGTGAACATGACTTAATGAAGCTGTAATTCAGTCGAATAACCCTAGTAAGGCGCCCATTGGGGCCTGCTTTTGTCACTTACAGTGTAACAAAAATTAGCTTTGCAGCATCGTTCACGTGAATTCTTCTTGGCAACGGAACTCTGCATGCTCGAGACAGTCACAAACTCACACGTACATCTAGATCATTATATTGTATGTACCGGGCTTACTCTGTACGATGTCTACTGTTTATATTCTTCGGGGATGCTGATCCAGTATTCAATTTGTTGCTACTATGAGTTTAGTGAGTTCACTATTGGCATCTACCAAACAAAATGATCTATATACTGACCTATCTTCAGCACACAGGGGTTTGTCTTAAATGTCTCTTTCAGCATTATTTGTCGTTTTTCTCAACCTCGCCCTGGGACCGGGTGTCATGCAGTGTCATGGCTTGTCCGGTGAGCTTCTTCACATTCCACAACAAGAATTGGTTTGGTCTTATTTTAAGGCTCCAGAGTGGTCCATGTCATTTTACAAACAGCACTGCAATTTTTGATGGTGTCATGACTTCGTGTACACTGGGCCAGTGAGTCAATACGGCAGCCATATTATTGAAAACATACTGAATAGTTATCAAAGATTCTGACTTTATTATGATTGTATTGGATATTTATCATGATTATCACGATAATTTTTCAATAAGCCATGTGGAGTATTGACTCGCCAGCCTAGTGTGTAATATATCCTGATCAATGAAAAAGTGGAACAGTAGCCAAATTTGCGTAACATACCTGCTAAAATTATGTTCTGCAGTTCTCATTTTTCTCTATATTTCCCTCGCTGGTATGCCTCTCGTCCTAGTGCTGACCGCGTTTCAATGGCAGACTGAAATATTCGATGATTAATTAACACAGTATTAGGTTACTTTGCCGTGAGTCCGATAATTTGAATTTTATCTGAATGAATGGGATTCATTTGAAGCTCTATAGGCACTGTTATCTATACTTGTTGCAACTGCAGCCATCGAGCTAGTTGGGCCCGCCGGATTGGTTATTCCAACGGCCACAGGCTGTCATGCTCCTGTGCATCTTGGGAGTCCCGTAACACCCTCTGACTACCTATTTGTTTTCAGAATTTGCAGTATGTATTCACATCCTTGAATAATGATCATATTGTTGAAAGCGAGACTAGCTTCTCAGGTGATTGGATTTGCGATTACAGAAAGATGAAGCTTCGGCACTAGTGCTGTGAATTACATACCATGGGATGAGTACGTTTTTATCCATGACAACTCACAAGTGAGGATGACAGGTGGATTCTTTTGATTGATAATCTATGTGTAAGTACCCGCGTTTGGACGGGGACGTAGTACCGGGAATTCTGATCTATCGAAATCACCCATGTCTCGTGATATTCCATGACCTCGTGGCTTTAATGGTCTGGTCAGCGACTTCACCAGAGATTTCGAGTACGATGTGGAAGAAGAGGAGGGATACGTGTCGGTTGAAGTTCGTGGTAGAAGCATTGGTGCCGTTGCAGACGTTCGACCGGATTAGGGTAAATAGGTCGTCAAAGAAGGAGGGCCATTGATTGATGTATGTACACAGGAAGAAGAGTGTGAGGGTATGGGAGAATTTATTTCTCGGGACTGGGGGAGGGGAAGTGAAAGAGAGGGCGCGTAAGTTAGGGTCGGTGAGATCGGGGGAGATGGTGTGTACATACAAGGAGCATCATTTTCAGCGGACCCTCCGACATATTCTGTCTGAACATAGGACACAAGGGATTGTTGTATGGTGTTGAACGATTCATCGTCGAGTGGGTCAAATCTGAAGGTGCGGGTGTGAGCGAGTACATCAACTTTATCCGGGATGAGAAGGGCCGTGGCGTTGAATATTGCAAGCAATTCGTACAATACTACATCTTCAACAAGTGGATCGCAAGCTTTCGGAGTCAAGTGTTGTTGAAAGTGTTACAACTCTCCATTTCCGAGAGCAGGAGCAATCGAGTACCACTTGATACCATCATGCAGACGACTCTTTGGAGTAGTACGAACTTGCTGAATAATAGGTAGTCTCGGCGCAAGACGTCCACTTGCCATCACTTCCAAATCGGGAGGGTTTAGCTGAACCTAGAATAATAGGAGGGTGGCTGTCCCATTTCATTTGTGTAAATAGTACTGTTATTGGATCATCGGGTTCCCGAGAATCAGGTCCATAGAAAGCACTATATGTGGGGAATATAAGAGCTCCAGGGAATCTCCCTGTAAACATCCTCCGGCAACGACGTCAAAGTAGTAAACGCGATGATGGCCATCACGGAATGTCTTGGGTTCAGATTTGGTCAGATATATGTTATCGTTGGAATCAGGTCTGATCTCGCATGATCATGGTAAACACTTGATCAAGGCCGAACGAAGCTTCGAGCGCGGAGTTGAATGATACTGCAACAGCGTAAAAAGTGCTAGGGGGATAGATAATAAAACCGGGTTTAGCATCGTATAGAGCGCTGAAGCGCGCCAGATCAGAGATTCAGCATGGCTTGGAAATGCGAATTTCCAGGGCACCAAGTGGAGCCCACCGAAAAGCAGGCCGGTGGTGACTGTGAAAAGAATAAGCCTGGATTTTCCGTTGGAGTTCGACGTCTCATAGGCATCAAACGTCCCAACTGTTAAGGATCCCGGAATCACGGAGAAGACAAGCGTCTCGGCGGAAGTTTCCTTTCTGATAGTTTGTGTCGATATCATAGTCCTCCCTCATACGGTTGGTGTGGACCCAAGAACGACTCGGCGGAACTGCTTGAAGAGCTCAGCTCCTAATATCCCCTTTCCAATGAGACATAACGACCGAGGCAGAAGGGATAATGTCGTTAGAATTGGATTTGGTGCTGGGACACTTCGGGAAGGTTGCTCTTTGATTCCAACGTTGGCGGGCTCTGAGGTTGCTTGAACAGCGATATGCGGCGATTGCTGCGGATGCTGTAGATCGAGGAAATCGTCGTCCTGAACAACATTTTCCATGAGCTCTTCTTCATCAAGCACCGCCCCAGAATTATCCGTGATATCCATCTCTCCTACACTCGAACGTCGGCCAATCGTGCTCGCTCGTTCTCGGCTATTCCCAGCCCGATTTTTCCTCATTTGAATTCGCGTCCCAACAGTCGCATTCTGCGGTTTCTCGAACCACAGCGCATAAGTGACCACATTCAGAACAGCAAACGAAAACGTCAGTATCTCCAACTCGGTGGCAGGGAGTTTCACGATCCAGCGAACGATACATTGAACCATAAACCAAGTTGTTTATATGACAACAAACAGTTTGGCAAACACGTCGCCTTTACTTTTGTCACAAAGTTCCTCCTCGGTGATCATAGGCGTGTCCACTAGGTCGGACTTGACCAAGTCGAGGAGTTCGGGGAAGGTGATATATCCAGAGGCCTAAACGAGAGACAAAGAGGAACAACAAAAGACTGCGGGAAAGGGGGTATGTAATCTACACCAAAACCAAACTCTCAACATCACACAATCGAAAAAAAGAAAGACCATCCAACATATAAAATCCAGAAACCTCCACAATCACCACTCAATACCTCCTACTCGTACCAACCAACCCCTCAATACTCTGATGCTCCAACTCATTCCTCGCCTTCAAAATCTGGGCATGCATCTCCTTCATCGCATTACCCAACTTCACTCCAAACCTACCCAAAATATCCTTCTGCCACGAGTCATATTTCGCATTAACTCTACTCTGCACCTGTTCATAATCAATCACACAAACGCTTCCAAACGATTTCGACGTTTCGCTTGTATCAAAAGTCGAACGTGCTTTTTTTATTTCGATGAGGAGTTGTTGCCAGTGGGAGAGAGAGTCGCCGAGGCGATTGAAGACGTATTCGGGTTCGAGATCCCAGAGAGATTGGAATTGGAGCCATTTGGCGACGTAGTCTTTGAGTTGTTGGATCTTGGATTCGATGAGGAGGAAGGGTTTTTCGAGGGCATTGTCGGTGAAGCGGGTCAGCTGCGAACCATGATTAAGTACCATTTCACTTCATGAGCCGGTGGACGCACCAGAGATACGTAAGTCAACTCGACAGCCGATCCCTCCTGCATCTGCAACCCGATCTCCTACCGCGAACTCTGTATCCTTCCTAGCCGACAAAAACACCTTCCAAAACATCTCAGTATATGCACCACTGTCACTGCACGAACAACGCACCGAGCCAATCATGCAACTGCTTAATCCACGTCGTTCTCGCATACTCAATCGGTGGATCCAAAAATATAACCTGATTCTAAATCCAAATCTCATGCACAATAGGCTTCACAACCATATGCGTCTCTATAAACTAAAAGAAAAAACACATCAGCACGAGCCCACTCCCCACAATTTGAAAACGCATACCTTCTCTTTAGCCCCCTGTCCAGCCAGCCCACGAACACCACCCACACCCATACCTACAACTCCAACACCTCCAACGCTAACACCAACAGCCACAGCGTCCCTCATCTCTCCATCATCATTTCTATCGAACTCGACACACCAAACTTGAATAATTGATACCAATCGTTGAAAAAGGATACTTTCGATTCTCTTATCAAGCTCTGCGACCCAGTTTTCAGGGTTTGCGTAGCCTTCTAGGTTCAGTTCTGACGCCAGCTGCTTGCGCCTATAATGCCCAATATCATTGTCAGATACAATGTAAAGAGGAAAGGAGCAGAGCAGACGCACCTGTTCGACTGCACGTTGAATGACAGGATGAATGACGAGGTGAGTTTCAGGAATTTCGACATTTTGCTGAAGATGTAATAGCGATAACTCGAGTTCGGCAAACTTTTTCTTCGTCATCGGGATCCCTGCACCAAAAAAATCAATCATCGCATTTCGACAATAGGAACACGAGAAACGAACCCATCTTCGAGTCTCCATCATCTTTTCCCCCTTCCCTCGAGCCAACAAAAGCGTCAAACCATGGTTTAACACCGCAGCTTACAACAGCATGTAAACTCTCATAAGGGGTCTCGTCTCCCGCAAACAGACTCAAGAAGTGCAGTTGCGTAGCAAGAGGCATAAGAGGATCCAGCGTCGGACTACGCTTGATAAGCACAAGCGTAGTAACATTCGACGAATGATAAGCCAAATGCGGTGTAAGGTGGTAAGTATATGTCG
This sequence comes from Leucoagaricus sp. SymC.cos, assembly GCA_001563735.1. Taxonomy (NCBI): domain Eukaryota; kingdom Fungi; phylum Basidiomycota; class Agaricomycetes; order Agaricales; family Agaricaceae; genus Leucoagaricus; species Leucoagaricus sp. SymC.cos. The sequence continues at coordinate 11,085 of KQ962481.1, forward strand.
GCGGTGACGACTCATCTAAACACCTCATTAAACAAGACTCCAAGAATCAAAAACGTACGACTCACCGTCCGACTCGTCCTTCGTTTTAACAACATATATCACACCACCACTCTCCGTCGCAAATCTTCCTACTCGCTCCTCAAATTCATCGTCAAAGAGCGTGTCGAGGTCCGCAGGGTCGGCACCAATCACAGGAGGTAAAAGCGCGAGGAGGTATTTGCGGAATATCAGAGGGTCGAATGTTGAATGTGAAGTCTCTACAGCATCGCCGTTCATTGTTCCGTTCGTGTGTATTCCCGAGTCCATGGATGCGTCTTCCAAGGGCACTGGACAGCGGGAATGAGGGTTGCTTGGGCGTCGTAGCGTGTTGTGAAAGGGTGTTTGGCGTATGTCATGAGGAAGCCGTTGGAAAGTGCGCGTTGGCGCTGTTGTACACGATGAAGAGGAGGGTTTGCTCGTCGTCGGCTGCAGTGACCAGCTGCCTTTCGTCGTTGTCTTCTCCTTCGCAGAGTTCCCAAGGCGTGACTCCAGTCACGTGCTGGTACAGGATATTCGGGCCGCTTGACGGAAGCTGAGCTCGGGTAACAGAATGGCTGAAGGACTGGTAGTGAGGAACCTTTGTGAAGCTTCAAGAAAATAAATTGGCGTTTAACTTTCAGAGGCTAATGTTTCTCTTACCCCTCTCTGTTCAAGGTGATCAAGCTGGTGTGAGGGGGCAAAAAACAGGTATTCAAGTTTAAGAAGTTTAAGAGGGCAGAGCAGCGAGGAATACATGGTGTATTCTGCTGTATTTATGTGACGGAAAAGACAATAAACTATAATTTGAGACAAGAATAAATTCGGTATTATTCAGAGGCATTTATTTGATTGTCTGAAATAGTAAGCTAATAATTCAGCAGTTGGAGGATGTCTGTTATCTCTTAGATAGATTCTCATATGTTCAAATTTAAGTTGCCTCTACAGACTTGAACTCAGGGACTTAAGTATACATTGAGACCTTCTCTTATAGTCCAAAACTTAGAGTAGAGGAAAGGAAACATTAACAATTCTAGTCTGAGATACACAGAAGGTACTTTTCAGCTTTTGCCATAACATTAGGCCATCTCTTGGTCTGCATCGTCGTTCATTGTTCTAGTCGCGTGCACTGCTGAGCCTAGGCCGATCAGTGCACCCTCCTAAGGATAAAAATCAAAGTTGCATGGGCATCATAGCAGGTTGAGAAGAAGGTCAAAAATTGTCATTCTGGAGTGTGTATTGGTACTGTCACTTATGCTTGGATGAGCATCAGCAGTCACTACTGAGCCCCAGTGAAAAGTGGATTGACCGGAATTGATTGTTAATGAGATTTATTGAAAATCATGAGAATACTGAGATAAAATGAGTTCTAAAGATACAAAATGATAACTTGTGATGAGCATCGATTTTCTACCATCACACTGTCTCAAGCTCACGAAGGGGGCGACTGATTAGAGCCCTACTACCTCTGTCTCATCTCATTTTCAAGTTTGCATCACCTAGTTTGTGACTTTGCCTTCTTGCTTTGACCAGACTCACATTAGCACTAAATGGAGATGGAAATGGTGCAAACAAAGAGCTAGCATACCATCTCACAGTAGATAGTATGACATTTTGCTGAAGGTAGACCCTGACAAGCATAAATACACAGTTTGTTGCTTATGCAGTGAGGTACAGTGTGGACGATAGCTTTGTTGACAAGCTGCTTTCTTTCTGGGGCAAGTGAACAAACACAACCACACTGATAGCTGATTATCACTGATTATTGCAATTGTATGCCTTATCTCCTCCCTCACTGTCTCATGGTCACTGTATGTATTTCCCTTCCCCTTACTTCCCTATATGCATGTGATCTCATTAAAGAAAATATTGCAAATCACAATCTTCTTTGGCGAGTGCCAGGTGTGGGTCCTACTGTCTCTACATCAAGAGTAAGTTTTATTCTCAACACTGCCCACATTGTCCACCCCTTTTCAGTTCCCACCCATAACCACACCCTCACCCACACTGCCATGGAAATGCTCGACCAACTCTATGACTCTAACCAAATGCAAAAATTCCACTCCTGCCATTCACTGTGAACTCAATCCCCTAATCTCCTGAATGCAAGTCGACATTCCTCAACACACTCCTGCCTCACTTCACCTACTTCCCAATAAATTCAAAACAGGCCAGTGAACTTCAAATCTACATCCAGCCATCCTCCCCCATTACCTCTCCTGCCAGAAAAATTAACAATCCCTTCTCCTTCAGTGCTACCAGATCCACATCATGCTCTAAGTATGTCTTCAAATCAAGCTCTCAGTTTTGCCTCTTGCCTCTTGTTTTTGTGCTGCACTCTCTACTTTAGATCACTTTCTTGGAGGTTTCATACTTTTATCTCAGACTTTTTGTCTTCTCTCCTGGCTCCACATGCTGGATCGACACTCTCCTGTGACTTATACACCTGATCTTGGTTGACTTTGGCCACTTTCATAACCTATTTGGACTTCACCTGCTGCTTTGCATGATCATATAATCATATTTTGTTCCTGGACACTCTGAATTTGCACCTTGTGAGCTTCTCTTCTTAGTAGTTACATGAATTTCTGACCTTATGTATTCATTAGTTTATTTTCACATCTTTCTGGTTGCTTTGCTTATTGCATGCCTAGTATGTCCTTTCTCTCCAGCACAGCTTTGAACTTAAACCAATTTCTGTTCTAGATTATGCAATTGTGACTTATCAATAACACAATGTGAGTTGTTTGGTATATATGTAATGACTGAGCTGACGTGATTAGATGATCAGTGATTAGAATTTGGAGATAATGATGGATCAGGAATGGCTCATAGGGAGCCAAAGTAGATCATTAGAATTCAGAAAACATCATTTGTAATGAGACATTGATTATAATGAACTGATTTGTCATTGACATTAATTGAGCAAAAATGATAAGATTTGAAAGAACATCAAAATTTATCAAGACAATCAGGATTTATCATTATAAGAGGGGCCACTTATTGAGAATTTGATGTGTGTCATTGAAGCATCATTATCCCTTGTTTTTCATCAAATTCAATCAATTGAGTTTTGACTGGGACTGAGCACCATTTGGAGATGAGAAGACCACAGGCATTGGCTTCATTAATCTGGATTTAATCCCAACTGACTATAGCTGGAGTAGTGGCTAGATTAATCTTGGGATTTATCCTACTAGATTAGATAAGATTGATCATTTAAGCGCCCAAAACAGTAATAAGCAAGGATTGAACACGAGGCCAGAAGTCAGAATGCCAGTAAATTAACCACTAGACTACATAGCCATAGAGACACTGGTTAATTTTATATATATATTGCTTCTTCCTAGTTAGTCATCAACATACTTGGATGCCCCAGTTCAAGTAGTTCTCTTGGGCTGGTGACTCACTTTGTAAAGAATACTTGAATGAAAAATTTATTTCCTCCTGTTTCGGCCATTTAATAATTGAAACTATTGTTAGTCACCTTCTTACATGGGCATGAGGTATTTTCTCACAGAAAAGCCCTCATACTCTCTCTCATTGATTATCTACTTATAAGCCTCTATTCTCTGTTAATAAGTGACACAATAGCCCAGTTGGTACCTGTGTATTGATTTCTCTCCTTATTTGTGTGAGATGTGGGGTTCAAATCCTGTTCATGCCATTTTTGGGCACCAATTTAATTATCAGGCTGTCAGGACCCTTTTGTGGGATAAAATCCATCTACTACTCAAGGTAAAGTCATGGGATTAATCAGGATTACTGAAGTCCCCGCATTTGAGAGTTGAGGCAGACTGCACATGTGTAGAATGTATAACACTTATATCTATATCTAACAATGCAAAAACAACAAATGCTATTTTAATTGGTACACAAGAGATAAATAATCATAATCAGAACAATATATAAGGTAATGCTTGGGTATACTTGATACTGATGTGAGGTAGTAGCAGGACAAAGCAAGTTTCAAAGCATGACAGCCTAAGAAAAGCAGGAGAAAATTTGTTCATAAAAGAAAACCAAAGTCAATCCAGGGGGCACAGAGGCAAGAAGGACAAGGAGTTGTTGAATTGTGACAGATCTGTGCCACTGGCAAACAGTGATGAGATTATGAGTCATTGCCTGTGGAGGTAAGAACAGGGAGGGAAAGGGCTTGAAGATGAGCATGATCATAAATTGGTTTACGTGGATGCCAGAGGGTTCTGAGATCCCAGCTACATCACAAGAAGCTATAGAGTATGAGTTAAATTTCAGGTTTGAATAAATGATTTTGATGCTACATATCCTCTTCAGCATAGCCTGAACATACTGATGATCAATTTTATTAGAGCACCTTGCCTTCTGTACCTCTCTCAGGACAGGATCATCACTGGTTGATTGTGGGCAGCTGTCTGCTATATCTAACTCTACAAACTGTTCATAGATGTGTTTGCTTGTTGGTCTGTGGGAGTATTTGTGCAAGTCTCCAGAGCAGGAAAATCTTTTTGGTGGATTTTTCGATGATTTTTGTACATTCTTTGGGTTTTGGAGATGATTGGCAGGTATCCTGGGATTGCAGAGTGCTATCATCATGCTACTACATGAGTGAGTAGTAATCACAAATCTGCTCCCATTACACTCCTACATGCACTGATCCTGTTACTCCTTCCCTTATCATTGCCATCAACATATCCCACACTCCTTCATCTGTTCAAACCCAAGGACCATGCTGTTTCATGTGATTTTGGGGTTGTTGGATGTGCAATTTTAAGACATTTCAAACAAGCCCATGCATGCTACATTCAACATGTGTGTCCCCTCAGAAGTTGTGAAATACTACATCTCTCTCTCTTAAGCTTATTAGCCATGCTGCACATTGCCCCCTTCACTGGTACATGTGACAATACCACCATTTGAAACCACTACTCTCCCTCTTTCAAATGAGCCTACATGCATATAAAGCTGTACAGCTGTTGCTGTGCTATTTGTATGCTATCATTGAGATCTTTTCATATATACTTTTCCTGCTCTGTATTTTCCCCACTGCCCTGCTATTTGTGCCATTTATATTGCCTGATATACTACCTCTTATGCTTCTGGACTCATATGCACTCTGCTATGTGTTGTATCCACCTATTCCTTCATTCCAATCTTTTCATGCACTGTTTTTCTCTTTCTATATGATAGTTATAGTGATGACTAATGAGCATTCCTATATTATGTATAAATTAAGCTTTAATAAATTATTTTCACTTTTTGAGCACTCTGAAATTTATACTGTTGCTTTAAATCTGGCTTAATAGAGCTTAATGAAGCTTAATAATATGCTAAACTTTGAGAGCTACTTAGTGTCTAACCTTCTAAAGTATAAGTTAAGTCATCTCCTAGATTAGAATATGTCTTAGAAAATTTTTACTTATATTTACCTTTAGAAAAATCCAAAGTCTCTCAAAGACAAAATAAGTGCCTTTACCTTTTCCTGATGAATAACTGAGCTACTACTATGGAGTCCTAGGGCATAATTTTATGAACTACAGATGAAGTCCATGCTTATAATCATAAATATAAATATAGAATACCACTATTGGCATACATGCTAATAATAGATAGCTGATAGGTGTATAGAGTATTTACTTAATTCAACACTCCTCCTTGCTCAAGCATCAATATGACATTTAAGTCAAGCAGATCTAGACTTGATGTCTTTTTTAATGATATTTATATCCTGCTTTTACAGTAGCATATTTTCCTTCAATAATCTCAAGGCCATAGACATCTCTAAGTTTTTTGAATTTGTCATAGCTGAGATTTTTAGTAAGAAGATCAGCAGAGTTATTTTTCCCTTCAATGTGCAAGAGTGTAATCTTATTCTCATCAACTAGATCTCAAATGTAGTGCCAATAGACATCAATATGCTTCAAGAATTTTCTTGTGCAGAGTTAGAGCTCAAAAAGATAAATCTCATGTTATCACCACAGAGAGAAAGAGTGGGAAGCTCAAAACTGAGTTTTCTAAAAAGGTTTTTTATCTACATCAACTGGTGTGAGGCTTTAGAGAGCACTACAAACTCAGCTTTAGTAGAAGAAAGAGCAACAACAGATTAGCAATGTGAAGTCTATGTCAAAGCACAACTGCTGATAGAAAGGAGATAACCAGAGATGCTCTTGTGAGTACTAGGATCACTGGCAAAATCAGAATCTGAATAGCATATTATCCCCTCATTTTTAGCACCATCAATAGTCAAGTGATAGTCTCTTATTGCCAAGAGATAATGACAAATATAATAAGCTTTTTGGAGATGATCCTTAGAAGAATTTGCAGCATGTTGAGACAGCTTAATAACTGTGAATGCAATATCTGAACATGATCCAATCACTAGGTACAAAAAAGACCTAATCACCTGCTGGAAAGTTGAATGTAGTTGAAGATCAACAGGGCCATCATTTGGAAGCAGCTAATAACTAGCCAGGAGAGGAGTTTGAGCCAGAGCAGAAGTGATTCTGAAATGCTCAAGAACTTTGTTTAGATAGCTAACTTGATCAATAAAGATCTGTCTATTTTTGTAATTGTACTGAATGCACATGTCAAGAAATTCCTTAATTTCTCCTTGATCATGACATTTCCAACACTTCATAAATTGAAGCTTCTTTTTCCAGAGGAGGGTGATGTATTTACCCATAAAAAGTATGTCATTGATATAGACAGTCATATAAATATATTGACCAGTCTTTTTATCAAGATAAATATAGGCACCAGCATTGGATTTGCATTGCTTAAAGCCAAATTCAAGCATACTCTTAGTAACTTCTCTCCACCAGGCTAAGCCAGCTTGCTTAAGGCCATACAATGTGTAGTCAAGTTTCTACATGAGGTGTTCTTTTCTAGGAATATGAAAATATTCAGGCTGTTCCATGTGGATTTCTTCATCCAGTTTGCCATAAAGATAGGCAGTATGCATGTCTACTGACTCAACATTCATATTCTCAAGCACAGTGATAGCAAGCATAACATGAGTAGTTTTATAACAGACAACTGGAGAAAATAATTTATTATAGTTGATATCTTTGACTTGAGAGAATCCATGAGCAACAAGTCAAGAATGAAGTCATCCATCAGATTTTTTAAGAAAAACCCAGTGATTTTTAATTACTTTGCAATTAGCAGGGAGTAGAACTAAGCAATACACTTGACACTTCTTCAAGGCATCAAGCTCTTTCTTATATGCATCTATCTAATATTTGCATTCTTCAAGTGGTAACTTTTGCAAGTTGGCAAAGACTTCACATTCAGATATTTCACCAAATTCTGGATTGTTGGCAGTATTTAACAACATCTGCATATATTTTACTTCTCTCTCTTTCACAATTTGAGCTATATCACTCCTTTTAAAAGATTTTCCCCATGTCATACTAGATGGCATCTCAGGTTCATCAGTATCCTGTCTGTATTCTTGAGGTATTCTAGGTACATTATGTGAAGCCCATGGAAGTGGAACTTCAATACCAGGTACAGAATGAGATATTGTGATTGTAAATCTAGGAGTACCATCAGAATTCATCATAGATCAAGATTGTCTCTCAAATTGATGTGGGTCAGGTTCAGGAGATGAATGAGGTGCTTGGGTCTACATATGACAAGGCATGCAACCACCAGGGATTTTAATTGTGAAAAGCTTTATTAGATTACTATACTTGTCAAAAGTATAGGAGGGTTCATAATCCATCCCAGATTCAGATTCCTGTTGTGGTGGAGTATGATCCAGCAACACATTCATAGGAGAACCATGTGGCAAAGAGCTACTAGGAGATCTGCACAGAGAACTATAACTCAAAGGAGTAGTCTCATGAGAGGATTGTGAAGGAGGACTAAATGCTGGAGGCATAGTCAGTACAGCAGGAGTTGGAGGTCAAGGAGCTGTAGGAGGGACAGAAGGTGTCATTCTATGACTACTGCTTGGTATAGTATTACTCAAACTCAGTGGAAGGTCTGGAAAATCAGTGGATGGATTTGGAGGAACAGTTTCATCACCAGAAGGTATACTAGAAACAGGTGAAATAGTAGAAGTATCTTTTAACTCTCTGCAAGATTTACCAGCACAATGAGGATACCACTCTTCATCAAAAGTGGCTGTGGGTGATATGAAGATTGAATTATTATGCATGTATCTTAGAAAGTGATAAGCTTTTGAGAAAGGCTCATATCCCAAGAATATTATCAGCTTAGAGTGGGGACTCAACTTATTAGCATGAAGTTCTTTAAGGATAAAGACATATGCTCCACAACTGAATACTTTAAGATAACTTACATCAGGTTTATGACCCAATGTGGTTTCAACCAGAGTGTTCTAATTAAGATGTCAAACTGGAGTTCTATTATAGACATGAATGATAGTGGACACTGCAAATTCCCAAAAGAATTCAGTGAGGCATGCATCCAAGTGTATAGCTCATGCTTTAATGGTAATAGTTTGATTTAACTATTCAGTGTGTCCATTCTGTTAGTGCATATGAGGTGCAGATGTCTCATGAACAATACTATGTGATTTTAAAAATATTGTAAATTCTGAAGGCAAAAATTCTCTCCCTCAATCTGTATGGAGTCATTTCATCTGAAGACTACTTTGCTTTTCAACAAGAGTTTTGAATTCTTGGAAAGCAGCTAATATCTCAGATTTTTGCCAAAGAAAATAAACTCAGACAAGGGAGAAATAATCGTCAAGAAGAGTAAGACACTACTTCTTCCAAAAATAGGATTCAGTAGGGAACTCAAGGAGATTAGCATGGATCAATCCAAGATACAACAGATCATGCTTCTCAGAAGATGGGAAGCCTGACTAGTTCTTCTTTCTGAGCTGGAATCTAGTACAGATTGGATTGTTTGATAGAATTTTAATTTCTGGGATATTAGAAGTATTTTTAGAACAATGTCTGAGAATGTTTTTCAAAGAATGTCCAAATTGACAGTGCCAGATCTCATAATTAGCATCACATACTGACATCATGACATTGATTAAAGACTGAATGATATTGTAATGCATATAGTATAGACTTTCCTCTTTTATGACAGGTTTAGCAACTATAAAGGTACTATCTGATTTGCAGAGAATTTTCATTTCATTCTTATTCACTTTAACTCTGAGACCTTGCTTCATAAAGGAGCTAAGAGAGAAGAGGCAATTTGCCATACCTGGTATATAAAATACTGGCCAAAGAGATTCAGTCTTAATCTCACTACTGATCTTATGCTCAATCAGGACAGTACTAACACCCATGACATACAATGGAGTGCCTTTATTAGTAGTCTCAATATGACCAAAGTTGTCTTTTTGATATTTAGCAAAATCTTTGATGTATAGAGTGAAGTGGCAAGAAGCACCACTGTCAAGGAGTATATGGTGATCAAACTTATAATCCCCACATGAACAGCATGCACTAAATATATTGTTCTCAGAATTTATATCTGTGTTCATACAAAGCATAGGAACAGGTGAAGATAAAACTTGAATAGGGCATCTCTGATCAACAAATAAGTCTGTATGTACAAAATCATTAATTGAGTCTATTATATTTGGTCTATGAGAGTTTCAAACTCCATGTGTCAGCTGAAGGAGTAGCATTGACAAGCAGGTTCCTGAGTTAGACCTTGGGAGCAAAGACACTCAACCCCAGTGAAAACTAAATAGGCCCAGTTAGAAGTCTGGTGATCTCTATTGATGGACACTGAAAATATAGATTGTGACCAATTGTCGTTGACTGACCTTGAGAAGTTCAATGATAATCGATTTTCCTGGGATTGTGCTTGTTTGATAGCATCCCTGGCCATCAACTACATGTTGAGCCCGAAGTTGGCAAAGTCCATACGGAGTACTGGCGCAGGCGTGTTTTCGTGCTCACACAATAATTTTATGCCACCCACAAGGCACCATTCACACTTCCTGAGATAATAAATAGATAATAAATACCCTATTTAAGAGGTTCTCCAGAGCGGGAATCTAATTCATTCACAAAGAAAACACCCAGATTCTTGCCAAGTAGCTTGTAGGCTATCTTCGAACAGTACTGGATAAGTCCATCAGGATTTCGAACAAATAAAGCCAAACAATATGCATAATAGTGCATCTCGTTGTTTCCTTCCGTTCACCCACACATTACCTGAGTGTCCCGCTTTCTCCTATTACTGTAGCCCACCCTTGCCTATTCACTTAATTTCTCCTCTCAGCTATCTATTTCTTTCACAATTCCCAATTTTTAGGCATATATAATGGCCTTTCTGATGCAACTTACAGGTGTACATCCAACTCGAGGTTCCGAACTGGTCTATGTCCCCGTTGACTTCAGGGCGCACCCATGAACACAAGACTGTCATGGAAAGCCTTCATTATTCAGGGTGCGTATTTTTCATGGCTTTTCTCCCCCTCTTGCATATTACTTCCTCGTCTCATGTTGGAGACCACTGATAAGCAAGAACTCATTATGCGACTTGCTAGGTCCGAAGTATCACAACTTACCGCTTCATATCCAGCTCTTAGTTGCTGTCTTATAATTCTGAGGGTCTTTCCGTTCTTGGCTGAGCAGTGCTCTTGCACATATACCCAGTGAGTACTTGTTCCCAGACCCTACCTGTTCATCAGTGTATTCACTAACTCTTTCTGTGTCTGGATAATTCTTTGGCCCCCTCATTTCCCCTGGATAACCATTAATATCACTCACACCCATTGCCTCTACCTATCCAAGCTCGTGTCTCTGGTCTCAATAAACCCATCAACCTCCGGGATCGCTTGTCAAATGAGCATGACCAAACACACGATTATCGCGCTGATGTGTCCACGCATCGTTCTTATCTCCCTTCCCCTTTCACCATGCCCATACCCTCGATCACCCACGACCCTAATACATTCTGGATATGGATTCACCGGATCAGACAGCTGTTCCCCCAGGCCGGCAGCATGGTGAGGCAACTCAGAATGTTCTCAATATCCTCTATGATGAAGATTTTTGGAAACCTGAGAGCCAGCTCACTGTGATCCATGAATTTAATGAAGAGTTTGGGAATGCCCCCAACACAGCAAGAAATTGCTGGGGTTCTTCTCCACGTGGACACACCCTGGAGTGCAGAAAACGCGATTCGCGCCCCTATTCAAACTCATCTGTAAGTTATTATTATCTTGCTCTTCATTCTTTATCCCATATTCCCAACTCCCTTAGCCGCTCTCACTCTCTCCCATGCTCACATTCCAGCTCTCATTCCTGTTCTCAAACAGCTGTTCACACTCTCACTATCACTCTCGAAGACACAAACAATGCCGATCCCCCTCCCCTTCTCGCGATCGCCGCTGCCAATTAGTCTCCTCGAGAAGCTACAGCCTTCTCCATTGCAATGCATGAGAGCATCATTCCTCTCGTTCCTATCATGCTCCAGAGAAGAGCTCGAAGCCTCTCCAATGGGATATTGTATGACGTTTTCCGGTTTGCATGATCATTTACTGAAACCCATTTCCCAGATTAAAAACTTCTCAGAGGAAATGCTCCTAATAGGATTCAGAACCCTCTTCTGCTCATGGTCATTCTCTTGGACTCACTTTCCTGGACTCTCATTTTTGTTGTTCACTGGACTTGTACCCAATACCCTGCTCACTCAGTTGCTGGTCTTATGCTGGTCTTGTTCACACTCACACTATTTTTGGACTTTCATCTCGCACCCCTGCTCAATCAAACTAGATTTAGACTTTGAACGCTACTCAGAACACTGGAACTCTCTCGTACATGTCGGCTTGCCTTGTTATGCTGCTCAGTATGTTTGTATGATGGTCTTTCTGACAAGTCACTGACTTCATTATGACCAGAGTTGACTTTAGAGCATCATAGTATTTGGTGAGTGACATCTTTGCTAGGCATTAGACCTGTATTGATGTGTATTGATTAGTATTGACAAGAATTGAACATCTAGAAATGTCATAGATAGTACATTCAGATAGAAAATCATAGATTGTATCAGACTACCTCAATGAGACTCGATTGTAATCAATAAAAATCGATGATCAATAGATCAGATGAATTAAATGTTCATTGAGTACAATAGATTCAGATGGATTGAAATTGAAAGTAATCAATGAGAGTCACTGGAAATCACCCAAAAACAGGTCACGAACAGGCCTGAACTGATTCTCACTAGATTTCTATTTCACTCTATTTGGGCCTATTTAGTTTTGACTAGGACTCAACCCCAGTCAAAACTAAATAGGCCCAAATAGAGTGAAATAGAAATACTGAGCGCTGATGCCCAGTGAAAACTAAATAGACCGAATTAGGGTCTCAACGATTTCCACTGAGACCTATTGGTGACACCCGAAACCAGTGATCAAAATAGA
>KQ962481.1:40655-65379 GCA_001563735.1 Leucoagaricus sp. SymC.cos
AAAAAAAAAAAAAAAAATGTGAAGAACCTGAAGTCTGTATAACCCACAGAATTCCAAAGTCAGCAAGCATTGCATGTCCTGATCTCAAGATAAGAACATTTGTCTAATAATGACCAAAAGCCCTCTGCACACCAGTTTCCTAGGAACAAGAACCTATGAATATACTTTCTTGATATTATGATAGACAATTGGCACTGTATTGTGGAGGTACTGCAGACCAGTTATTATGTTGTACACCTGTAGCACTCATGTTCAAATCAGCAGAAGCTGAAATTGAAATGGCTTACTTACCAATAGCAATATGGAGATGTCTGAAAATACACTCAAATAGCCCTCTAAGCTACTTTCTGGCATTAGCTGCAGCTCAATGAAAATTCCTGGGTCAGGAAGCCATGGAAGAAGAGTAGAATCTTGTGAGTATGCATAAGCCTGTAATGTCACATTTGACTGCACTGGGTTTGTATATTTCCAATTAGCTGAGGCTAATACAGCAAACTGAACAGCCTACTCAAAGAGTTTGAGAGCTGTTGTCCTGTTCCTGACAGTTGTGGTCAAAGTCCTTGTCATTCAGTGTATCACTCAACTCACATTTGACCTCACTTACCAGCTCATTATCTCTCAAATAAGCTTGGGAACTCTCAATATTCATACAGATAATGTGTTTCTCCTCATTGGCCTTCAAGGCAGTATTATTGTCAAGCTCCTACACTCATGAAGCTCATCAGTACAATATGTGGTGAAGTAAAGGGGAACAATTTACCTTGATTCAGATATGACTTACTTGCTGGACTTTTTGCTCCTTGCTGAGGTGCAAAAGGTCTTATTCTAACAATTTCCCTTGAGTTACATTTTCTATTGACTGGTCCTTGTTTAACAGATGATTGCTTAATGTAAAAGTCATGTTAACTGGCTTTCCTGCATTGATGATAGTGCAGTGACTTGGGTCAAGGACTGTAAATTGCAATCCATCAAGGCAATTTAATGTAATAGAAAACTTTGCAACTCCTTAGACAATTTATAGACAGCTCTTGATGCAACATACAATGCTGCCTATGATAAACTGACCAATCCCTCTATTCTTGATTCTCTTGCTGATATTCCTACTTGCAAGTGGATACCATTCTCTGTACTTAAAATGATAGAAAGCCTCAAATCTTGTGCTAATAATTCCTTGCTGGACATAGATCATCTAACCTGGCATTATTTTAAACTTATTTTTCAGCTCAACAATCATGTTCTAACCACACTCCTCCATCTTGCAAACACTTGCATCCATATTGGATACTTTCCCTGATACTTCAAAGAATCAACTTCCATTATTATTCCCAAGCCTAACAAACTTTTATATGATATGCCCAAAATATTTAGGCCTATTATTCTCTTAAACACAATTGGCAAACTCATTGAGAAAATGCTTGCCAAGTGCATGCAATTCAAAGCCAGTAAATTTGGCACTATCTTTCCCTGCCAGTTCAGTAGCACAGTTCAAAAAAGCATCAAAGATGCTGATATCTATCTCACCCATCTTGTATGCACTAGATGGGTAAAAATATTACATACTAGTGTTCTCACTTTTGATATTGCACAATTCTTTCCATCTCTTAATTATTTAATGTTAACAGACATTCTATGCAAATAAGATTTTCTCTCTTATGTTATAAATTTATTTTTTAACTATCTAGTCAGCTGTGCCACTAACTACTTATATAATTCTCACTCTTCTCTCTTGTTTGATGCTTATATTGATATTGGTCAAGGTTCTGCTTTATTCTCTATTTTTTCTAGTCTATATCTTACTCCTCTTCTTTATATTGCTGGTCAAGATCTTTCTGGACTTGCTTCTCTTCTTTCTTTTATTGATAATAGTAGCTGTCATGTTATGACTCTGGGTAGTTTACTCTGAATTGATCCATGGACTGCAGTAATTATTTTCTGTTACCTTGAGTTACCTAGTGTTTCTTATTTCTGATTGCTCTGTGTTACTCTGTGTTCCTAGTATAAGTACCTCAGGTAAAGCCCTGTATTCCTTATGCTTTACCAATTGTACTTTCTCTTTATTGCCCTCAAGCCTTTGCCAATGTTGCAACCTGAGTTAGCTCTTAAGGTCATAACATTTGATAAAGCATCACCAACTCACCTTGCCAAATGGAACAAAGGCATAAATAAAATTGGTCCTACAGCAAGGATGATCCTGTCAGAAGAAAATGACAGTGTGCATTAGCAGCAAGCATAGCTGAACAACTGGTGGACAAAGAATACATACAACAGTTACTACAGAAAGAACAAGACAATGAAACACTAGAAGAATCATCTACAGAGACAGACAGAGAAGAACCCAAACCTGAGCACAAAGAAGCAGAAGGAGAATCAACCAGAGAACTAGAACATCTATCAGCAGCACTAGGATTGCTCAGCATTAGTTGACAGTCAACATCCAAAGAAACAAGCACAGAAACAGACACCATAGATATGTCTCAGGAACATGAAGGAATGAACATGGAAGGACCACCCCCCATCACACAAATGATAGTACAAATGCAACACAAGTTGTTTATACCCAAGCCAGGGTATTTTGATAGATCCAGGACCAAATAGGAGGATTGGTGGAGAAGCATGGCATTTTACATTGCAGGAAATGACATCAGTGATGAACAAGTCCAAGTATCAGCAGTCCTATCTAGGATGAAAGGAGGAACAGCTAGATTATATGCATCAGTTTTGGTCAAAGAAACGATGAGGACCAACTATTGGGATAACTTCATTTGGGATAACTGGACTAAGGAACTTGAAACCAAGTTCTCAGATAGAATGGGACAAGAGGAAGCTGAATGGAAAATCAAAGGATTCAAGCAAGGGCATATGCACATCCAAGATTTCTTGATCGAGTTTGAAGTCTTCAAACACAAAGCTGAGACAGATGACATCCATGTGCTTTTCTTATTGAAAAAACACATTCACCCCAATGTCATCAAAACTATCATGGGATACCCATCAGACTACCAACCAAGTACCTACAGCAAATGGATCAGTTGCATCAGCACTGTAAGAAAGGGGTATGAATTCACTGAAATGAAGCACCACCATACAATGGGGAGTGGAATCACCTATGGAGAAAGGGGCCAGCCCATAGAAATCAGGCAAATGACCCCTCATTACATGGACAAAGGCCAGCCTAAGTGTTATAGCTGTGGCAAATTCAGCCACATTGCAAAGAATTACCTGGAACCAAAGACCACATGTGCTCCAGCCAACAG
Organism: Leucoagaricus sp. SymC.cos; assembly: GCA_001563735.1. NCBI lineage: Eukaryota > Fungi > Basidiomycota > Agaricomycetes > Agaricales > Agaricaceae > Leucoagaricus > Leucoagaricus sp. SymC.cos. The sequence goes on from KQ962481.1 coordinate 43,910, forward strand.
AACACAATGCTATAACTGTGGCAAGTTCAGCCACATCTCAAAGTACTGCAGATTACCATATTGAAACAAACCTGGCATTAGAGGATTGTCAGAAGTACCAGAAGAAGAAGAAAAGAAGCCAGAGAAGGAGGGTTTTGGAGAAGGCTCAAAGTAAGATGTGCAGACTTTCAAGCCTATAACCATAGAGTTTCTGTTCCTCAGTCCACACAATACATTATTCCTCAATGATGAAACTCTCAGCATGAACTCCTCACTATATCCACAGTAAATCAACAAACAATGGTCAAAGCCCTTATCGACTCAGGATGTACACATACTTGCATATCGAAAGACAAGATCAAGGAAATGGGAATACCAGTAAAACCAATCAACAAACTCTTCAAAGTCTTCAATGTGGGTGGAACCCCTAGTGGTCATAAGCCAATCACTCACTATGCCAACATCACCCTTGATACTTTGGGCCATAAAGAACAAATCAAAGCAGTAGTCACAACCTTAGACTCTGCAGATATGTTCCTTGGACATGACTAGTTGACTCACCACAACCCCAAGATCGATTGGAAAAATGGTATTGTTAGATTCACTAGGTGCTCACCCAGCTGTGACATCTCCCATTGCAACATTTGCATTGAACCACACATTCAAAAACTCCAAACCCAAAAACTGGATGAGGAAGAAGAGAAACAGCCAGATCCTACTACCACAGCAGACTTACTAACTTACATGAAAAAATATACCCACCTGTTTAACAAGACTAACTTTGACTGATTACCTGAACACACTCAATGGGACTACAAAATCAAGCTTACAGACAGTGCACCATCTGAACTTCAAGCCAAAATATACCCCATGACATTGAAGAAAGAAGAGAAGCTCAACACATTCATTGATGAGAACCTAAAGTCAGGAAGAATTCATATTTTGAAATCACAATATGCTGTCCCATGTTTTTTCATCCCCAAGAAAGACAGTTTGAAATGACTAGTGCAAGACTATAGGAAAATCAATCAGTATATAGTTAAGAATAAGACACCTATCCCCCTCATCAGCAAAGTTGTAGATTGCCTCAAAAATGCCAAAATTTTCAACAAGTTTGACATCATTTGGGGTTACAACAACATTCACATTAAAGAAGGTGATGAATGGAAAGCAGCCTTCTTAACCAATTGAGGACTATTCAAACCAACAGTCATGTTCTTTGGATTATGCAACTCTCCTGCCACATTCTCACATATAATGACCACCATTTTTTGGGAAATGATCCACAACAGTATGCTGATGAACTATATGGATGACTTCATAATTCCAGCTCAATCAAAAGAGGAACTCCAGAAAAGGACATTAAGATTCTTAGAAATTGCAGCCAGACATAACCTATACTTCAAACAATCCAAATGTGAATTTGGAGTATCGAAGGTGCTTATTTTGGGAGTAGAAGTGGGAAATGGGAAGGTGGAAATAGAGCAACAGAAGATCAAAGCCATCAGAAATTGGAACACTCCCTCCAATGTCAAAGAAGTGGAAAGTTTCCTAGGCTTTGTTAACTTCTACAGAAGATTCATTGAAGGCTTCAGCAGCATCACAGGCCCACTCAATGTGCTCAAAGAAAAAACAGAATGGAAGTGGGGACCTGATAAACAACAAGCATTTGATACCCTGAAACAAAGAATCACCGAAGAACCAGTATTGACCCTTCTCTGACCTGACAGAAAGTTCCATGTGGAAACTGATGCATCAGGCTATGCTATAGGAGCTATCCTATCTCAAGAACAAGACAGCAAGTGACATCCAGTGGTATTTATGTCATATACTATGAGCCCAGCAGAACGCAACTATGAAATCTATGACAAGGAGCTTCTTGCTATCATAGAAGCACTATGGGTTTGGCGACAGTATCTCCTGGATGCATGAGAAATGTTTGAGGTTTGGACAGATCACAAAAACCTAAAATACTTCAGAAAACCACAGAAACTCAATAGAAGACAGATGTGATGGTATCTCAAGCAACAAGACTATGACTTTATCATCTGACACATTCCTGGTAAAACTAGCACTAAAGCTGACATTCTCTCTCACTGTGACAAACCTGATTGGCAAGAAGAAGATAAGACAATCATGCTTCTCAAAAACTTCATACATCGAGTAACTGTCAAAGATGAAATGGCTGTCCCTATTGTACTGCTCTGAGAAGCATGTTTCAAGATCCCCCTCACTACAGATATAGAACAACAAATCCAAAACTGCAAAAGCTGAGAAACTGAGATCATTTAGGGACTTGAAGACTCAGCCAAGGAGTTTACAGAGGATAATGACATAGTCTACTACCAGGGAAGAATTTATGTCCCACCAGGAGATGACCTATGACCCAGAATTATACAGGACTTCCACAATGCACCAGACACAGGACATCCAGGCCAACATCAGACACTAGAGGTTCTATCAAGAGATTTTTGGTGGCCAAGTATGCAGTGAGATGTGAAAAAGTTTGTAGAAGGATGCAACATGTGCCAAAGGACCCAGATTCAGCATGAACAAAAAGCAGCACCATTACATCCCTTACCAGTACCAACTCATCTCTGAGAAGAAATATCAGTGGATCTAATCAGCCCTTTACCCCCTTTAGATGGGCACAATGCCATTCTTGTCATCATCGACTGTTTCACCAAGATGATATGTATGATACCTATGACCACAGCATTAACAGCAGGACAGCTCACCATTCTATATCAAGATCAGATCTGAAAACTACATAGGTTACCAAAGAAGATCATCAGTAACTGAGGTCCACAATTCACATCAAAGTTTATGGAAGGTCTATGTAAAGCCCTTGGGATCACAAGGGCCCTGTCAACTGCATATCATCTGCAGACTGATGGACAGACAGAACAGATTAATCAAGAAGTTGAGAACTTCTTACAGAAGTATGTGTCTTATAAACAGAATGATTGGACATCCTGGCTTGTAGTGGCAGAGTTTCATTACAATGATAAACAACATTCAGCAACATACCACTCCCCATTCTTCCTAAACTATGGAAGACACCCATGGAAGGGCCACACATCAGCATCATATCTAGTACCAGCAGTGGAGGATTTTGTGTCAGACCTGACCAAAGCATGGGAAGTAGCAGCAGAAAGCATAGAGCAAAATTGGAAGAGCATGGTGTCTGTATATGACAGGAAGAGAAAACAGGCACAACCCTACCATGTCAGCGATAGTGTATGGTTGGAAGTATCTAACATCACATCCAACTGACCAAGCAAAAAGTTGGATCATCAGAGATATGGTCCATTCTCTATATCAGAGATAGTGGGAAATAGTGCATATCATCTCAAGCTGCCACCCTAGTGGGTCATCCATGATGTCTTTAATGAGACGCTCCTATTACCAGCAAGAAAACCTGAGTTTCTGATGTAACAGAAGCCTCCACCTCCTTCTCCAGATCTAATTGATGCTAAGAAGGAATAGAAAGTTGACAAGATCTGAGGATACTAAAAATGGGGTAGAGGAGTCCAGTACCTGGTTCACTGGAAGGGATACAGTGATGAAGAAGATCAATAGTTACCCAAATCCCACCTGTTCAACATGGAGGAGGCAATCTAAGAATATCACAATAGGTTCTCAGGGCAAACCTAATTGGGGAGAGGGGTAAAACTCAAAAACTAGGATAAAAGCCATGTCGAAGCCACAGACCCAGTTAACACAACCTGGCAAACACACCAGTACTAGTCACCCCTCATAGAGACTATATCACTATCTTCATAATAGCTGCAACTGCTCTCATTATCATCATCACTGCCTCTATTGTCACTGCTAAATATGACCACTCCACAGACTGTAATGTCATTCATCAAACCTTACCTAACTACAGCCCCAGTGTCTGTATCATCCAGGAAACAGGAAGCCCCATTACCCATGACATTTCAAGCAGCCAAACATACCACAGCCAAGTTCCAGTCTCTAGCCTTCAAGTCAACTGAGAAGGATGCCACATTGAAAATAGGATGTGTAGACCTAGAAGAGGTAGAGCCATGCAACCAAGTCCTACAAGACCCCTTATACCTCTACAATGACCTCACCCATTCCATTAATGCTCTTGCTGTCTTGGAAGAACAGCTGAAGCTATTTGTGGATGATGCCCACAGCCTTGCCACAATTCTGGCAGATCTAGAAAGAAATGCCATCAAGTTGTGCTCTGGGGGTCATCAAGGATCTGACATCCAAGATTTCATGGAACACATTGCTGCTACACTTTGTTATGTTCAAACTTCACATCTCATTCTCAAAGCCCACTCACTCCAGTGTATTCTCACACAACATCTCTATGAATGCAATGGCATTGGAGAATAATTCATTATTGATCACATTGCTGAAGTAACCCAGTCCTATGCCCATACTGACCCATACCCAGTTCCTCCCCCTACTGGTAAATATACTCCACCTGCCCCTGCTACCACAGAAGACCCAATGAAGGGAACCAACAAGAAACAAGACATCAAAATACATGATTATGATTCAAGTGATACTTTAGCTGAAGGGATGTTAGGACCTGCAACTATTGAAGATGCCCATGTATTACATGCCTTTCTCCAGAACCATGATGCCAACACACTCAAAATATTCCACCCTATATATTTCATTGCTCCAAATTGATTCTATATCCTATGTAAGCATGGAGAAAGTGATAATGATTACTGGGCCCATGTTGTCAACAAATTCCTCAAACTCTATGCCAACTCTTGTGCCTGCTTCAAAACCCAACATATCATTATTTACAAAGGCAGCCCCAACAACATCTCCTTCTTCATAGGTCATGACAAACATCACTCCCAATTTGCCATTGCCAGAGTCAAGAAAGATCTCATGTGATTCCTTGTCAAAGGATGATCAATGACATCTCTTCCCACTGTACATTCAGAGTCTATGAGAGGTATCTCTTCTGTCACTAAGGACTATTGTTACTCCCATTAGGCATCTTTTCTGTCATTATGTTCATAGTTTACATGGACCTTTACATTAGTCACATATTCATGAGGACATGAACCCTGAGAAGGAGGTAATGTTATGACTCTGGGTAGTTTACTCTGAATTGATCCACAGACCACAGTAATTATTTTCTGTTACCTCGAGTTATCTAGTGTTTCTTATTCCTGATTACTCTGTGTTACTCTATGTTCCTAGTATAAGTACCTCAGATAGAGCCCTGTATTCCTTACACTTTACTAATTGTACTTTCTCTTTATTGCTCTCAAGCCTTTGCTAATGTTGCAACCTGAGTTAGCTCTTAAAGTCGTAACATATCAATTTTATTGTGCATATATCAGAAAAAATCTCCATCCAGATTGAGAACAATATATATCAAAATATAGAATTAGCAAATAGATGTGTAAATTAGAACAGATTTATCTGGATTAATGTCAAATTTACATGAGTTTAGTTCAATTAAATATAGTTATATAAATTTACTCTTACTTCTTGCAAATAAAATTCAATATGGCAGATTTACTCCAAGTGTTATAAATCACAATAAAATATTGTGATTTTATTGTGATTTTATAATATTATTTCTAAGAACAACAGCATCTACAATATTAATGCTCAATATTGACTCAATTATTAACTTCATAAATATTACTTTAAATTTTCTTAAGTAATATTATGATTATATAACATAATTACAAATCATAATCCCATCATAATTTATTATTGATTAATAAAAGTAATGTATCAGATACTTAGTTATTATTACTAAGCATATCTATTCTTACTTTAATTATTAATTATATTAATAATTATATCTCTATAATCTATATTATATATCACATTATTCTATTTACTTCTATTTATATTATTCTATATACTAAGCTAATGAGTTAATACTGCAGCTATATTATTGAAAACATACTGAAATGTTATCAAAGATTCTGACCTTATTATAATTATATTAGATATTTATCATAATTATCATGATAAATTTTCAATAAGCTATATAGGATATTAACTTGCTGGCCTAGTATATAATATTTATTTATCATTATATAATTATAAATATTATATTTACATCTATTTACATTATTCTATGATGTTCTATACTATTTATAAAATAGAATATTCTATAACATTCTACAATATTCTATTATATTCTACAGTCTTCTTAGAATGTTCTATCATCTTTCAGAATCTTCTAGAATATAGAGATTAGACATTCTAACTATTTTTAGAACTATATAGCATTTATAATGGAAGTACATCTTTAATACTTCTATGACTTCTATTATAACTTTAGTACCTTTATTAATTATACTTAATGATCAGCATCATCATACCTTATCTTCCATTCAATTGTAACATCATATACATGAGATATTGCAACTCAGAATGTATACCTAACTTATGATAGACAATATACTTATATACTGATATATAGACTATTATTAAATATATTATATATAGATACAAATATGTATTTAGTATATAAGTGAGCTCAACTGCCAAGTAAAACTCCATCATTCTTACTTGTGTGATAAAGTTGAAAGGAATGACACTTGCTTTTTTGGCTGCCATTGTTCTCTAGTACATGAAATATCTTTTTAAGAGAACTTGCAGAGTTGAATTGAGCTTGCAAAAAAGGTGTGAACTACTCAATATAGATAAAATATTAGAGCTTGCACTCATTTCATCTCTGGATATTGGATGGTCATGATAGGGGCTTTTACTACTGAAGATCAAATAGTCCCAGTATTATTTGCACAAATTGTTATAACTGCATACAATATGTGTAATGAGATAGCTCTCAGAGGCAAAGATTTTAAGATACAGATAAAAGAGTCCATGTGAAGGATATATGGATATAGGATAGAGTGGGATGCTATGTATGCATATGATCCAGAGTAGAGAAACAAACAAGTGAGAAATGATCAGTCAATACAAAATAACAGATATCTGTCATATGTTAGTTTTCCTCTAATCTTCTCCACTCCAGTTTCTTCTCCTCTTACCATACTGTCCCATTCCTCTCCAAAATGCCCACTAACTCAGCATCTATCAAAGCAATCAATGAGCAGTGCTGTGTGGTGTGTAAGGCCACTTGTGAGTCATGACATCAAAAAAGCTTAGAAAGAACAACACCTCATTGAGGAAGACTCTAGTAAGCCTTTAGTTTCTATTCTTCACAGCAAATAGACTTACCTTGTTCCACTAGGTATATGCAAGTCAAAAGAGGCCACCCAGAGCAGAAAATATGAGTTTTGAGTTTTGTTCACATATATGTATATAGAGAAGCTTATTGATTGAATTTCACATGCTTGCACTGCCATGCACAAAGCTGCATTGGTACACATCAGCTGCTAAGGTCTTGAAGATAAAGAGAGATGTTGAGAGCATGTGAGTGTGCTTTTTATATCTAATTTATTCATGCTTTTTGGCTACTGAATGGAAAAGTAAGTTCTCCATTTCTCAGTTTCTGTCTCTCACTGACAGATAGTACAGCTTACCTGTGTCCAGCCATCATCAAGACCCTTTAACAGGCTTTGTTTCTTATGTCAAATACTTTCAGAACTCAACATTGCCTATACTATCACAAGCTCTCTCTGTCCTCTAAACCCAAGTTTCTGATTTCTATGGTGGCACTCACAATGACTACAGTATGATTACTTTCTCTCTTACAGAGAACTGAGTTCTGACTTTTAAATAGGTGTATGCAGCCCTCAAAATGTGGCAATCTGAAGACTTCATAGATAAGTTCTTCAAAGAGAGAGAAATTTGGCCTGATCTATGACCTCCATATTAAATAGCTGGAAAACATCAAGAAGGTTCTGGCCACTTTTCACACTCTTATGTCAAGCCTCTACAAGGCAGTTTGGTGAGTCTTCTCTATGCTGAGTTCACAGATCTCTGACTTGAAATCACAAAGTCAACTGCACTAGAGTTGAGAGTATTGATATTCTAGGAAATTCTTTTACATTATCCAATGTGAGATCTCCAGTCTTCCTTCTGAGTAATTGCACTTTTTGTACACTTTTGAACTATCTATTTCTATCTTTATAGTTACTATTGGCTCTCATTACTAGATCTGTATATATTTGAAACTTGTTATTGTATAGATTTATATCTGCTATTTCTCTATCATGTGTGTGGTAATTGAGTCATATTTGAGCTATATCCATTGTAAACTGAGCAAGTATTGACTGCAAATTGAGCAAATATTGACTGCTTATTAACTGCAATTTTATGTAAATCTTATGTTAATTAATATAGGATAAATAGGGTAGTCAATGTATTCTGCAAATTAGGCATATTGAGTGTATTCTCCAGTACAACAGCACTCTCTTACACTCTACTGCCATCTCTAATGGTTGATGCACAGCCTCTGAGCAGAGCTCACTGCTTAATATTTTGCAATATGCAAAGCTATATTTATTTTTGGTATTGATTATGTCATAGTTATTACTAATCATATTTCTTTATCCAGGGCCCTTCTAGACCTCTCTATACATGCTGGCCAAAACTACTCATTGATCATGGCAAAAGCTCTACAGTCATAGCTAAAATGCTCCAGAACTCACTATGCTGATTTCTAGTACATCTCTTGTAAGAGCACTCTATGCAATTGCAATGCTCCAGATGACAAACCTGAGCTTTCATGTTGTATGTTATGCAAGGTTCATCTTATGGCCAAAGCCAATTACTAACATACTGGGTTGTGCCCTAGTGTCTCTATGGCATACTTCTGTAAAAAAGTCACCAACTCATGTCTTAAAGAATTGCAAGGAATTCTCTGCTCCAACATCCAATATCATAGATGTTCATTTCTTATGCTCTATAGCAAATATTTCTACAGGAATGTTATTCTCCTGTAATATCATAGTGGTTGTTCTTAGCTCTGAGAACTTTGACTCTTCTACTCCCTCAATCATTGTGATATCTCACACATTGTCACCAACTTTAATATTGTCACATGTGCTGTACATGCAATTACTGACCATGCTCCCATTAGCTTCTATAGAGCATGTTTCTTCTCTCATGAGCCTATCAGTTGTTGATGTGGCTTCTGCTTCAAAACTCAAGAACGCATTGTCATAGGCTGTCTCCTCTAGCTTAGAGAAAATGAGCCTATTCATATGCTAAGTCAATTTATTGACTTTTTTTCATATAATCCCTGAGCATTTGCTTTTAACTCTGATGTCCCTCTTCTACCTCCACCTTCCACACCTATACAACATGCTGGGTAGTGCTTAAGTGTCTCCATGTCCCATTCTATATATATATATCACTCTCTGCTTCAGTCACTTGCTCAAGGTACCAGTAAGCAATTCCACCTGACTATAGACTATATAGTTCTGGTCATTTGCATTTGAACATTTTCTTTTGACCTTTTCATCTCATTTTCCCTAATAGTACTATAGTTTCCATGTGTCTCTTGTAGTTTTAGGTCTTATGCTCAGCTTCATGAGTAGTTTCTTCTAATTTTCCCTTTTTCTCTTAATATATTCCTAGCTTTGTCTTGTACTTAGCTTGGCATGGACTGCAATTGAGCACCATGTAATAAATTGTTGATTAAAAAAAAAAGTGTGTATTCTCCAGATTTACAGTATATCTTACTTGATCTTAGTGAATTGGACCATATTCTCATAGATCTGCATGGAGCATTTTTTCTGATATGCACAGTAAGTTAGTAGTTGTTGTAATCAATGTAAGTGTAGTATATATAGCTTTAGTGAATGTCATTTGAGTGTGTGTTCAATCAGCTTGTAAAAAAAGGTCTGGATTGAAGTGGCTTGAGATAACTTAATTCCAATTTGTTGTATAAAAGTGCATATCACCCTGGTGCACTGTACTGCACCCTCATACATGACTATGCATACCTGCACCCTACCACACTCTACTGCACCTTTGGTGCACTTGGTGCACTTGTGGTAGGATGTGGTGGTGTGGGTGCAGGTGCAGCATTTTGTGGGGGCTCATAAGTGAATTTTTGAACAGAGATTATTTTAGACTAATTGGGTCAGACACCATTCCAGAATTGTGGATCTAGCAATCATCCATTTAAATATGACCAATGCCCAAGCTTTAACAGTTGGATGCAAAAATAGTCATTGGGGGAAAAGTTGCTATGCCACTGCTGGGTCAGGATTACAAGCACTGGGGGCTTACTAGGGTTACAAAGACTCTCCTTCTATACAATGTCCCCAATCCATCCCCTTTCAGAACTAAAAGTCCACTCATGCTAGTCATGTTGTCCAGGGACCCCAGCTCAAGTACTCAGTAACAGACTCCTTTGTCTTCCAATAGCCCATCAGATTATCTCCAACCCTGGCTGTGAAGCCCACTAGTTGACAATCAGATCCCCAGAAACATTGCAGGAGTACAAGTTCTGTTTATCACCGACATCACCCATCATGTCCGAGACCACAACAGGCAAACAAAAAAGAAAATTGCTTGCTCTTGAGTGAAAAGATGAATTACACTATACTAGAAAGCCTTTTTCATGACAGCGGGGCAGACACTAGAGACATTTCAGGCTTGACTCCTGTCAACGACAGTTGTAACAATTTAATCACCAAATTTGAATCGCCGCCAGCACTCGTTGCTGGGAATCATCATTGATTACAAAACAAAATCATTGAGTGATCTCGAGTCTGAATTCAATTCAATTGTCTAATCGTGAGTTGTTCACGAGTGTAAATCATGGACAATAGTGTTACTCAGTATCGATTTAGGCGGTGATTCAAACTCACCAATTGAATTGTTTCTACCGTCGTTGACAGGAGTCGAGCCTGAAATGTCTCCAGTGAGAGCTGTGGTTACCAATCCGAGTCTACTGTTCCGATGAGGGCTTCGTTGAACACAGAGTGCTGGGTCGAGGAGATATCGTGCCCGTAGTATCAATAAAACAGCGTCCGATTTCAATGCATACAACAGTCCATATGGCAAATCATACAAAAATTCATGGCGCGTGTATCCTATTACTATGTATCATAATAGAAAAGTTAAAGGGACCGCATGAGTACATCCAGATAATAGGTTATGAAATACTTATGACAATTTCTAGCTCGGCAGTATTCTGCTCTCCCGCCAGTATTGACACCCCAGAAATCTGTTGTCCTAAGACGTTCGAAGTATCGGCAACGATTTGCGGGTCGACGAGGAAGGGGTTGACTGGGAATTCATTGATATCAACATCGTCATCCAAGGATGTGGGACTGACACCGGGCTGAGACTTATAATGAAGATACCCCATCCCAAACTCCAACGAGAATTGCAACGTCTTGCTGAAGGCGGTCTTCAGGTCACCGAGTACTTCCTCGACCTGGTCGAGTGTGGCAAGAGGTAGATAATTCCCCAATTTACTTCCGTGCGTCTCCACGGCTTTACGGTTGCTCAGAGCAGCTCTGCTTTTCTTGTCGACGACCTCGTTGGTAACAAGCACAGTGATCCTTTCACGATAGATATGGAAGGCCTCGCCAAAGTCCTCCGTTGCGAGCGTGATCTTCGAGATCCTGTTGATGAATCCGTTGCTCAGGAAAGGGCTAGTCGTTCCGGAGCAATTCTTCAGATATGAAGACCATTCGGAGACGACACCAGCTATGATGCAAAACTGCTTCAAGAAGCATCGGGCCAGTTGGCGGATGTAGGCGAGAAGGGTATCCACCTGATGTTCATGGATGATTTCTGCGGCCGTGGTTAGCTGCGTAAGCGTCTTGGAAACGTCCCCAATCGCTTTGCGGAATGCCTGGACCACTTGTGTCATAGTACGCTGGAAGGTAGATTAGTGCTACCGCGCGTTCGTGTCGGAATATAGCAACTCACTCCGTATCGATCATTCAACTCTTTGATGATGTCATCTACCTGATATACCAACAATCAGCGTTCGGCGGAAAAGGCAGTGTCAGTTGGCGAATCCTCCAATCTACTCACCCGGCTGGAGAAATCATCCACGGTGTTATATTTTGCTTTGAGCAACTCTGTGATTTCTTCTTTCATCTCCAGGGTGATCGACTTCGCGGAAAGTATATCAGTAATCCTGGAAAGGTCCAACTTCGCATAGATCTCTTCATACACTTCCTGCCACTTCCCTCTAATATCGATGATAAGGTCTCTCGCTCCCTGTGTCTTCTCGTTGATACCCTCGATCGCAAGCATATCGGCCTTCATGTTGTCGATATGTTGCTGTATCTCTGTGTCGAAATTCAACTCTCTATGTACAGTAATTTCCATTATCAAGACACACCCTGTGAGCCCTCTTGACAGGCCTGTACTTGCTTGTACTTTGCGAAATTGAAGAGGGTCCCAAAAATGAAGTTGATAAGCGAACCCATCTCGCCACCGGCACTAGGTGGATTGACGGCGTTTTCGACAAGGGCTTTCCTGCTGGTCAACTGTCCCTTGGCTTGTTCACTTTGTTTTATCTTCTCTGTCACTTTTCCTAGTTCGTATTGTACCACCGTGTTCATGAACTGAGATGTGTCCTGGTTAGTAAGACACACATGAGATCGTGAACGAGAGCATACATCGTCTAGTTTTCTTGCGATTTTAGGAAACATCCCTTTGTCTTCCAGATCTTTGGCTGCTTTCTCGATTTTCTGGACAATTCGCTCTTTTTTGGCCTGGGCGATGACCTCGTCCTCCTCATTCGACACTTTGATTTCAATAGTCAAAGTTTTTTGAATCCTATTTCTGGACGACCGGGCGGCGGAGCGGACCGTACAAAACGTTACAAACAATTCGGTGAGGAGGAGGCGGGCCTTAGATGCAATTCTGTCAGCATGTGGCATGTTCCTACGAGCAGAAAGAGCGGAGACATTAGATGCGCGGCTACTTGATTTCAAAGAAGAAACACTTACATGTAATGGTCCTGAGTCAATTTCTCGAAGAGCTCGAGAGACGTTGCTTTGAAGGCATCGACACTATCTGCATACTGAGGTGCGGAATCGATGGTTGGTGAAGAATCAGCGAGGCTCATGGAATAAGGTAACGGATCTGCAGTTGAATGAATTTGCTTCGTGGTTTAAAGAATTACCTCCTATATATGCAGGGAAACGGGGCTTAATGCATCGTGAACAATTGCCATCATCACATCGCACTGCAGGTTGACGTTGAGAATGGTTCTGAGCGCAACAAGGGCCGGCCTTGTTGCGAATGTGTCTGAACAACCGTGATCGAATTTCCAGTCTGAGAGATCCCGAGCTAGGACGTGAAGATATCAAAGATTCAATCAGATCGCCTACCGAACTGGTTCGGGTTACGTACGAGAGTACCGAGTCATCAACCAATGCGTCAACATGCGCAAATCGGTAAGCTGTAGAACCTTCTCACCATTGGCAGCGGTAGCTGACCATTTTTCTCATTGCTCCTTGGATCAAACATATTATGGCTGCCCCGCAGCCAGTAGTCCTCTCTTTCCTCAAGGTAAGTGACACTTGCTCACACTTCCTAGAGTCTGTTCTCATTGTTTGGTGAAGCTGCCGCCTGATGAACAGCCCTTTTTCCGTGTCAAAGAGATTTTGCTGATTATCAAGGAAAAACTCGAAACTCTGACGATTGCATTAGCTTCAACTCAAAGTTCTGACGGTCCTAAACATCTTGCACAGGAGTACTACGAGCTACTCAGGCCATTACGCGAACTAGCCGCTGCACAATGCGCCAACGCCTGGAGTCTCACCAAGGACGTCAGAAAACTGTCCGGCATTTTTGCACAGGCCTTGGGCTCTTTGCCGATACCAGCTGAAGTTAAGAGAATACCAGATCCAGTTCTCAACTTCACGCTTCATATAACGGGTGCCGCTGAGCGGGGAGAGGAGGCTGGAGATGGAATGGAGCAGTTTTCGAAGGAAATCGTCGCAACAGTAGAGAAAATCATGGCTGTGCTCAATAAAGGTGCGTATCCACATCATTCATGACTCGTACTCACGCCAAGTTCACACTCAGGTCCCAAGAGAGCTGCCACCACGACTGTCTTAATGGAAACGCATTCACAGACGGTCAATAATCTTATTCAAGCAACCGAAGAATGTCGCATCATATACCGAAAGATCAGCGAATATTTCCGCGATGCAGAGAGCCACTTCCACGGTGACTATCTCATAGGAAAGGCAGTGCCGCAGGATGAGATCGATACGGTGCGCCAGAGGTGGGCTGGCTTTAGAAAGGGTTTGGATCCCTTGACGGATAGCGTTTACATCAGTATGGAGTCCGGCATCTCGCTTGGTCCTTCAATTGTGAAGGCAAGAATGATGGGAGAATATTGGAAACCTGCGGGCACGAGCAATGCTGGTGCCTCACCTAGCTCGTTTAGCTCCAGCAAGGCGATCCTCAGCGCAAGTGGACCAGACGTTGAATCTTCGACACAGTCCGTCTCCACGGAGCCCGCGCCCACTTTCTTCTGTTTCCTATGGCACCACGTTCGCTCTTGGTTCTCTCTCGAAAGATCCAATTAGGCTACGACGTACATCAAAATCTAGAGCTCACGGGGATTGCATGAGCTCCTCCTGAATGTATTATTTATTAACTGGGTGAATAACGGTCTCTAATGAACTATCATTGTGATATCATTCAGCATGAGGAATAATTCCAGTTAAAAACAGGAGGGCATTCTAGTGTGATTGCTTGTTTCTTAAGTGCCAGGTCTTGGAGGAGCTGAAGGATAAACCGACAATAGACAGGAAGTTGTCCAAATTTCAAAGACCAATAGCAGGACCTGAAGGCAAGCCATTACGGTGTGCACTGATGAAGAGCCATGGTGCATTTCCAAAATCACTGACAGGTGGGTATGACTGGCAACTTATTGCTATGTCAAATATATGTCTGTTCATCTCAAAATCGATATCTCATTGACATATTTTCAGGTGTTCAACTCTTCTAGCTCATGGGATCTGATCATCTGCCCTTGCACAAATCACAATGTGTAGTGCATATGTTTGAGTACCGAGTAACCTTGTAATTGGTTCATCAGTCTTTTGGGATGCTATTGTTCTCAACGGGTCAAGTTGCTAAATTTAAAGCCAGCATTAATATGAATCGCCGAACTCACAAGCCAGTCCATCAGCGAATTTGGTTCTCTTTGTCAAAGTCCTTGACTCTGCATGATGTGAACTCGATCAAAGCATACTGATGCGAACATCTTGTTAGCTAAATAAGGCTTGTCGGACTTTGAAAAGCGAACAATGCTCATGTAAGCAGCAGAGTTCGAAAAGTGAAGTGGCTCGCAAACCTACTGAATTGCCCGTTGCCTTGGGGACACAACATTCCAGAATAAAACAAGTCCATCACTGATGCCCACAACAACAGAGTTATTACAAAGCTCTCACAGTAGAGTGGCAGATCATTGAGTAATATCTTGTAATATCAGTATATGGTGATACACAGCAACTAGTGTGGCTGAGTTATGGAAAGTAAACAAAATTGACAAGTCTGAATTTAAGGCTCTATAGCTTGGTCTTTCAGAATGCTTACAGGCTCAGTGGCAACCTGAAGAAGAGCTAAAATGAATGGTGGCAACAAAAGGCTCTCAGGATGTCTGAAGTGGTTAGTTACAGTGACATATTTCAGAATACAAGAACATGAATGTGTTGAAAAACAGAAAGAACAATTGTTGTGTGTAGTGAGGTTGCATTAACTCTCATGATCTCTTCTTCTCTGATTGATGAGGTGGTCAAGGATAAGACAGATGAGGTGAATCAGGACCAGGCAAGAGAAAATAAATGCTGATGACCTCACAACTTGGATCTATGACTGGAATTAGTTTAGTATTATTGTTTGAACTTTCTTATCATAGTTATAAAATTTGGACTGACCTGCACACATGGTTCTTGTGTTAGGGGAGTTGAGCTATCAGTCTGACTATGATCCCACCATGTCAATGTCATGAATACATCTTATAATTACTTTGTCCAGTAGAGCTCCTTTTCTGTCTTTGGCAGTTCCATAAATGTCTTCTGTTGTTCTCTACTTTCCTTTTCTTATTTCTTGACTGTATATCCATATATCTTGAACTGTACTAACATATATATATATTGCCTCATCTTTACTCCTGGTTCATCTGCTACTAAGATTGATCTTGCAAATTTGTACTGCTCACCTACAAGGTAATAATACAAGGCCTGCTCAATCTGGTACCATTGTCAAAGAACCTATCTAAAGTATAATATTCTTATCTCAGATTATCCTCAAAAAGCATATTAGTCTATTTGTTATGTGATTGAGTCAGTGGCTGAGACATTAGGGCCTAAATTGACCAGCTATAGACAGTTTTCTGTGTTGCAAATCTATATTAAGTTATCACTTCTAGAGAAGAAGGACAAGAAGTGTTTTTGAAACTCAATAATATTAGCCCTACTACTTAGCAGATATTAGAGGTGCTTTTCAGTAGTTTTGTGTTAGTGTTAGGTACAGGACACCTCTCCCAATGGGCTTCACAGAGAGGTCAAGGATATACCTTAACCTGACCTACTACTAGTTCAGGAAAGCTGACTGTAAGAGTTCTATCTGAAAGGCAACTAGCACTAGGCCAAGGTCTTAGTTGTAGCATAATAGAAGTAGCCTAGCAATTAGACTACTTATCAGATGACAAGTATACCTAGCAAGTCAGAGAGCTCTGAGGCAATAGAGTAGTGATCTCTAAAGTTAAAAATAGGAACAGCACTAGGCCCTAGAAAGAAATGTTACTTGCTTTCTATTAATCTGGTGATAGAAGAAGAGATTTCTGTATTAGTTCTCTGAATAGAACCAGTTATGCCACAGTATGTCAACTTCAAGAGATAATAAGAAAGGAGGTGTCAATTAAGGAACAAGCCTGAGAAAGTATACAGATAATAACTAAAAAGAATTAAAGCTTGTGCTTCAAACTTTTTGAACATTCTATTGATGTGTTATAGAATATTTCTAAACTAGAAACTGTCTATAGTTCAATAATACTATAATGAGTAAACAATGTCTTGAACAGAAAAGCTATAAAGCTACAATAAAAAAAATACTAGGTCAATCAGCATAGCAGGCAAGACCAGCCATCTAGTACAGCTGCTCACTACTATGTACCATACAGAGATTCAAACTCTCAACCTCACAATACCATTATTACTATACTATTATTTTAGAAAGTTCTGAGATTTCTATACTGAGAGCATTTTAACAGAGCTAAAGATAGCTAAAGAAGGGTCTTGACCCAGATTAGAAGGTCTGAGGCACAAAATGCCACACTTCTCAGGATATTGCTGTTTCAATCATTGCAATCTAGCTATAGAGTGCATCAGCCAAGCCCTTGCTTGATAATAAATTGTATTGAATATAGTACAGTATAACAAGGCTGACTGAATGCTCCACAAAAAAATTATGAATAAAGAAATATCTGAGCTTACAAAAAACAAAACTATCTATAGCTCTTTAGCTATCTATATGAACATTTAGGAAAAATTTGTATTTGTCTAGTTTGTCTGTTCATCAATATATATAGAGAGTAGCTTTAGTATTCTCCTGGTTATCTGTTTGTCATATCTGTACTCTACTAAGTATTTGTAATGCTAGAAGTTTTTGAGTACTTTCTTTTTCTGTAACTATAAAAATAATATAAAAGAGGCCTTATAGCAAAGAGAAGGCAAGGACATCTATGTATCTGAGTACAATAGAATTGAAGCAGCTGTAATCTAGTATTTTTGAGTGATTTAAGCAATTACCTTCAGTTCAGAGAACTAAACATAGAGTGCAGAAGGATATCTGCTAAGAAATTAAGAAACTTCAGGAGGATTCTGTAACTCAACCAGTGTGTCATAGGTAATGCTATAAAGTACCAGAGCTAGGTAGCTAATAAGAAATTGATTGTACTGGTGCCCAAAGTGTGACTCACATAGGCAATTTAAGATCTAGTTGACTAAATCAGGCAGAGTTATTAGAAAATTCAGAAGTATATTAGTTGTCATGGTTAGACATTGGTCTAAGCTACCAGTCACAACTTAAACAAGTTTTCAAAGCATCAGTAAATAGTAGAATTCTCAGTCAGAGTGCTTACAAGTTTGTATTGAATTTTCAAGTTTTATCAAAGTTGTATAGTCATATAGTCTCAAAAACTTAAATCTGTTTACTTTTCTCCTCAAATTTATTTGAAGTTAGTGCTAGCTACTTTGCTAGTATGCTTGTTATTATTGTATAGCTTAATAACTCTCTTCAATAGACAGTACAAGTGTACTCTTCCCAAGAGTGGACTTAAAACAACAATCAACAGATGTTAGGAGTGCTTATTGGGCAACCAGGCACTAGCACAAGGGGCTAAATCCCTATCCTGTCTGACTCAAAGTCTTCTAGTCTGTATATAGACACAAATAGTATCAAAGAGGAAGCAGACTATACAAATACCTATAAGAGGGTCAGGAGGAGAAGTTGGTTCTCTGTACCCATACTTCTGTTCAACAGAAGCTGGGTAGATTCTGGAGTTGTTGGGCAGAAGAGAGTAACTTGTTCTGGAGATGGGTAGTCACAGGCCTCTATAGAATTGTTTACTTACTAGTGATTAATGACTTGCTTTGAGTTAAAAGCTGGCCATCCCTTCTTTCTCATATACCACTATCATCATTTGCAGTCTTAGTTGTGTCCCTAGCTATGCTATGTCAGATACCTCACAGTATATACACAATTTGAAGAATTGTCCTTGGGATGAGAACATCATGAAGTTGGAGGCTGAGATGTTGAGCCTAACTTCTTCTCAGAAGAGTGACACCAAGATAGCAGGCTCTTCTACTCCTTGCAGTTTGGTCCTTCCAGCTGGGCTACCTAACTCCATCATACCTGTCCCTCATAAAGGGAAGGGCAAGAAGAAGAGGAGCTTAGCTGCTGCTGAGCTTGCCTTCCCTCCACCTCACTTGCCATCCCCAATATCTTGTTCTGTCACTCCTACTTCTCCTATCTCAGATCTCTCTCCAGATGCTAGTATTTTTGTCTCTTGTCCTTGCCCTTCTCATGGAGATCTTGGTGACTGTGCTATCTTCACTGCCATCTTCAGTGGCTCCTGTCTTGTGTTTTCTGCTGAGTTGGTAGAACTTGTCTCTTCTCTCAATTATGCTCTTGTGACCTTGGCTGGTAAGCCTTAGTCTAAGAAGCACAATACTATATGTCTTGCTTGTGCCCTGTCAGTGACAGTGGAGCATATTATTGCTTCAGGATGGCATACCTTGCCCTTTGAGGACTCTTCCAATGTTTCTACCTTTATTTTAACTCTGAGTGGATTTCTGCCACACATCCTTCTGCAGCCCCCTTCTGTGACCTGTAGTTCAGCTAACTCAGCTGGCCCAGCTCCCTCTGTCTCTCTGCATGGTCCTCCATCTGGGCTGCTGTTACAGTGAATTTTCATTTAAATATAAAAGACATCATAAACATGCAAAGTAACACTGCATGCACACCAGATAATAGCATCCAATAATCCCATGCTATATCATGAGACCACAGAACTCAACTAAACAACAGCATGAAGCTAAATAACCTCAGCATGCACCAGTTAATATAAGAGTCCTTAATAGGAACATATTAATATGATATGTCTCCAACCCACAATCACAGGTAGCAGCAGCTATGGAATAGCATCAAGACCTAGCAGTAGCAGTTGGAATGTGTATCCTATGACCAGTTGTGAGTCCTGGGCCTCTAACTCAGGCTAAAGATCTGGTCTTAATGACTTAGTAAAGCTTCTTACTATGCACATGTGCTCATATACATTGATCTGATGTACCCACAGTCACTTTACAGGTCATGTGTAGTTCCTATTGCTACATATGGCTTTCATCTCTGGTGTCATGGGCTGCATCCTCATAAAGCTCATCTTATCTCTCTCAACAAAATGCAGCATTGAGCTGCTATCTGGATCATTGGTGCTTTCCACACCTCCCTGTCTGGTGGGGTTGAGGTGCTTGCTGGCCTTATCCCCATGCATTTACATCTTAAGAAGTTGAGGTCGCAGGCAGCATATCGTGTCCTCACTCTTTCTCCCACCCACTCCTCCAGACAGTTCCTGGGGATGCAGGAGTATCCTGGCATGGACCCCCATTGCTATCATTTTACCAGACTGGGCCACTCTGTTGAGAAGGTCTGGTCCACTGTTGTTGACACTCTGTCTTATCTGAGTGTTCCCATCATCCTGGAAACCTTTGATGCTGATGTGTCTGAGGCCTGCCTGGGTCAGCACCTTATGGACCAGTTTTTGGACCACATTCAGGTCACTGAGTTCTCCCCTTGAGAGAAGGATGTCAACATCCTGCATATTTTGAATGCAGAGCTCGACCAGGCTATTGCATTGGATGACTGCATTGTTGTGGCCCCTGATGCATCAGTAGGTTGTGACAGGGCTTATCAGGCTGTCTTGGCAGCTTGGGTTTGGGCTGGCAGTGTGCCTGTTAGGCAATCATGCCAGGCTGCTGGCAGGGTCATGGCTTCCAATGCAGAGCTTCATGCCATTCATATGGGCGTCTTTGCTGCATGTGTGCAGGAGGGTGCTCATCATGTTATTTTGTTCACCAATCACCCAGCCTTGGCTAGGCAGGTGGTGGATCTTTCTATTGGCAGCAGGCAGGCCTAGGCCTTGCTTGTCTGCCATCGTCTTGCTAGGTGGCTTGAGGATGATCCCTCCTGCACCTTTGCCTTTGTACAGGTCCACTCCTCCTTGGAGTGGCCATTGCATCACATGGTCCATCAGTATGCCATGGACCCTGCTGCCCAGGAGTTGGTGGGGGTGCGTCCCTTCACTACTCTTAACTATTTATGTATGGCTGAGGCTCAGGCCTGTCATGATGAGTGGACTAGGCTGTTCACTTGTTTGAGCTCCTCTGGGAGAGATTTTTTGCACCTCACTGATAAGAGGGGCAAACACATAATGCCCACCTACCTCTCCGGGGGTACGTGGCTTAAACATTTGCATGATTCCCTGTTTTGTGCATGTGTGTGCAGGGCAGTTCTTAATCATGCCCTGATCAGGGAGTTTAGATGCTGGTTTAACCTTTCCCATGATCATTCTTGCCCTTGTGGGTCCACCAATCAGCAGACCCACAAGCACATCCTTACTGAGTGTAGTGACTTTGGTGACCCTCAGTGCTTTCCTAAGTGTTGGAAGGAGCTGCTAGACTTTTGCAAGGAGAACCCTAGGGCATTCTTCTTTGCACATCTCCCTGCAGGATAACAACAGTGCAGCCACTCTTCGGCAGTTGCTGGGTTCTCTGGGGTCTCTGTGGGCCTTGGGAGGTCTGGCATTAGCAGCTGATTGGGGCTGTGCTAGTCTTGCTTTAGCATTTGGTGTCAGGGAGTGTGATGTCACACATGAGGGCATATTACCTGCTTCTCTGTTCATCTCTGGGTGGAGGGAGAGCCTATCTTTTGGTGCAAGCTGCCATGTTCAGCTAAGCTGCAGGGGATTCATCTTGGTCTTTCATAGATTACTGTAGATACCCTTTTTGTATTTGTGACCAGACTGCTTCTGCACACTGGTATATAAATTTATGAAT
>KQ962481.1:77014-91375 GCA_001563735.1 Leucoagaricus sp. SymC.cos
ACCTGAGGTGTTTTAGTGTGATCTGTAGTGTTGAGTGTAGCTCCTTGGACATTCTTGTTGCATTAACTTGAGTTCTTTGGCACTTATGGTGGTTGTGGTAGCTCTATAGCCTGAGTCTTGAAGTTAGAGTGGATTAGTGTCTCATGCTGCAAGCTCTCTATTACAAATGCTCTCCTGACTTGTCTAAGTCATCTCTGACACTCTAATAACTTCACCTATCCTTTTTATCTGTGTTTTCCTCTTTGAATAACCTCTCTATTGATTTATCTCCCCATAAACTTGTATTACAAGCTGCAGTTTGTGATTTAATTAATATATCTTTATCCCTACACCAGCAATTACATTTCTGCCTCTTCACCACTACTCATCCTGCCCTAGCCCCTAAGCCTGCTCCTCTACTTTGGCCCACTTGGTCTTCCAAGTGCCCCTCTCCTCCCTCCAGTGTTAAGTGCTCTTATGCTGACACTGTCTGTGATGTCACAGCCTTGGTCAATCTGGCCAAGACTGTGCCCAACCTCTCCTCTGATTATATCATTACAATGCATCAGGTGTCTGTACTCTCTGTGCTCTCCAGGTGCAAGATCAAGTTGACTGTCCCCAGTCCCTCTCACTGCCAGATGCTGGTCAAGCTGGACCTGCTCTCTTCCTCTTCTCAATTTCTGGCCCTTGTTGAGACTGCAAACTGCTCTCTTGGCAAGAGTGATCTTTGGGTTAACTCTTGTCATTTTACTTATGGAGAGATCTTCCTCCTCACATCCTGTGTGGCTTTCCAGGCCAAGGTCAACTTGGTGAAGGCCAGTGTTCAGTGCCTCCTCTCCCTCACTGAGGATGGAGTTGAGGCTGCCCTTCCATGTTTGTGATCCTATCTTAAGATTATTGATGTTCCCTTTTTCTAGGCTGATGGGATTACCCTTATCACCTCCAATGATGTCAGGCAAGTCATAGAGAGGTCCCATATAGCCTTGTCATTCTCTTTTGCAAATAGCCCTCAGGTTATGTACAATTCCTGATGTGCCAATACTGCTACTGTGTAGTTTGACATTCTTGATTCCCAATCAGGTGCTATTGCTAAGCACCTGATTAGCTCTTCCTTCTAATTTGGGTCAGCCTTGTGCTTTGTGCATGCTGTCAGGACCTATTCTGGTATGCTCCTTTGCCAGCATTGTTGACACTGGGGTTACTTGACTTGTGCCTGCTATTCACAAACTCCACATTGCCCATAGAGTGCTGGTCCTCACACTAAGGCCAGTTACCACCTTCACACTAGCTGCTGCTGGAGTAACCTCTCAGCAAAGCCACCCCAGCCTGCAACTCCCAAGAGAGCTCCATGCTCTCATGCTGTCCACTGTGTGAACTGTAAAGAGAATTACAGTACTGATAACTGACAGTGCATGTATTGGCACTATTGTTTCAATTAGGCCTAGTTGTCTGAGAAGATGGCCTTGCCTGAGAGGATGCTGGAGCTCAATGCTATTGCTCAGAAGGCAGTGGAGGAGGAGTACAAGGGTAGGAGAGTGCTCAACTAGTGCTGCTGAAATCTTGAACTTTGTCATAGATCCCTACCTGAAGCTGAGTAGGGTGAGGTGGCATTTGTGAGATACTGGTTTCAATGGACATCTAGGTAGTTTTGAGCTGTTATGCCTCTTTGCAGTTGACTCTAGTTGTACTCTTTGTAACAGTATCCTGGGCTACCAACCTGGGCACAGACTGCTATTGACCCCTGTGTTATAAATTTATGATTTCTTTTTAAAAAAAAAAGAGTTGAAAGCTGGCCAGCTTGCTTTACAGAGTTTGACTTCACTTGATGAGCTTTTAAATACAATTTTTAATGTAGGAGATGTTGAACAGCAGTATGTCTGGATGAGTAGAGTAACAGACTTCTGTATTAAACTAAGTTGAACAGCAGTTGTGTAGACAATAACTGAAAAGCAGTAGAAGCTTATTGCTTCTCTTGTTTTTGCTGTTTATTTATATTACATAGATGCTGTTACTGAATACAGTAATTACTAGCTAAGAAGAAATGAAATTGAGTCTGTTAGTATTTACTCAAAGGGCACAGTGCTATGCTATTAGGAAGTAGTCTTTGTATATACTATGTAAGAATAGAGTAGGTAGGTAGCAGTGCAGTAGTCCTGAAAAATATTCTATAGATATGAGATGAAAAACTTTCTGTTGATAAGCAATTGTTGATGAGAAAGATGAAGTTAAAGAATCAGCAGTCAGTATGACTAATGGGAAGAGTATTAAAAAAATCTACTATAGAGAGAAATATCAGAAGTTGACATGCAAGGAGAAATCAGTCATGATCTTAAACAGAGGTCTATAGCTGAATAAAACTATTAATGCATGAGAGGAATGAACTGGTTTGTCTAAGTCAAATATAGATTGAAGATCAAACTGTAAAACTCTAATCATCATTATGAGATTGTAAGAGTCATGGTACATGATTAGAGCCACAGGGTCTGAAGGGTTGATCATCTGATTATCAATTAATTAGAATTATTAGTGGAGGTTATGTCACTAGTTTGGTATGATGAATTGGTGATGCTTCAGGTAAAGGCACTAGTTATATATCCAGTGCTTCTGGATAAGCTTGCTTCAGAGCTGGAGATAGTGGTAGTTGTTGAGAGATACTCAATAGAGAGGAGAAACTCAGTTAGCATAGACCAGGATACTTTATTGGCATACTGAGCTTCTTCAGCTGCCTATATAGATATGTCATAGTATTCAAGTTCCCTATCAGAGAAATCTGAGTTGGTGAAGCAGGAGTTAGCAAGTCATACTTTTCTTAATTGCTTACACTTAATGGTAAGGATTGCTTTCTGAAAGTTCTTGTATTGGTAGGATCTGTTCTTGACAGTCTGGGCAATGCAGGTAAATAGTTCTTCACTGGTCATAATAAGGTAGGGGTAGGTCCAGTCTCCTCTGGGTTTATTTAGGTCAAGTGGTTCCTATCTATTGATAAGAGCTTGCAACACATCCTTCAGAAGTGTGCAGATATAGCAGTTGTTGAACATACATATTTTGAATAGCAGGTTATAATATGCATTAAGGAGGATGTCATTTATGTAGTGTCCTTTGAGAGAAGGGTTTATAATACAGGGAGAACAAGGAATTCTATTTCCTTTCAGTCCATAAATTCTGAAGAATTTTCATCAATATACTTTGGAATGTCAGAAAGATCTGTCAATTAAATCTCTGACCTTAACAAGAGATAGCAACCTGTTGATGTAAGTAATCTAGCCTCTCCTTGGACTCATCCCTATCTTATCCTGATAGGTCTGATACTCTACACTCACATTATCCAAACTGTTGAGAATGATGAATATCAACAAGATCACTTTATGTGAAGAACCATCTTAGCTAAGCAGCATCAACTTAATGATCTTGTCAAGTAAGACTCTAATAGTGAGTTTTGCTCTTTATTAGATTATGGCATTTCACCCTCTATTATACTTCTGATCTGCACCTTTGGTAGAGCACTACTACTAGCTCTACCAAAACCTCCCCTATGTCTTTCTCTTCTGGTTATCTCTCTACCAATGCTGGACAAGCATTGCTATATATTTGAGAACAATCTTGTATTAATCTCTGACTAACTGTTATTCTTATCTTCTTCTTATGTTTTATCTTTTCTCTGACAATCCTGGATCAAGACTTATCAAGGCTCTTTTTGCTAATTATATCTGAACAGATTCTTCCTTCTAATTCTCTTCTATTTATATAATTACAGATTCTTCTTCATAATCTCTTAGATGTTCTGGACTCTTCTGCTATTTATATAGTATACAGGTTCTTCTTCTTGATCTCCTCATTATTATAGATAGTGCTTTGTCTAGATTTCTGTTTTTTCTTCCCCTATATTTTATTATCAACACTGTTCAACTAATTTGGACTCACCAGTATACAGCCCATAGACAGAAATGATTTCTGTTCAAAATATTGTTTACTTAGTATAGTATTGTTAAAGACATAGGCATTTTCTAGTTTAGAAATGTTTAAGCACATAAATAGAACATTCAAAAAGATCAAAGCACAAGCATTGATTCTTTCAGTCATTGTCTACATGCCTTCTCAGACTTGTTCCCTGATTGATGTCTTCTTTCTGATTATCTCTTGAAGATAACATATTATGTCATAGCTGGTTCCATCCAGAGAACTAATACACAGATCTTCTCTTCTTTCACTGGATCAATAGAAGATAAGTAATATTTTCTCCTAAAGCCTAGTGTTGTTTCTATTTTCAACTTTAGAGATTGCTACTCTATTGCTTCAAAGCTCTCTGACTTGCTAGGTATGCTTGTTACCTGACAAGCAGTCTAGTTACTAGACTATGTCTATCTTGCTACAATAGTAGCCTTAGTGCCCAGTTGCTATCAGCTGCCTACCAGGTAAGATAGGCAATGCTAGGAACATGCATCTCTTATATAAGAAAAAGTGGACAAAAATTCTGACTTTTATTACTTTAATACAAGGTGTCTGATTGCCCTAACAATACTAGAGAGTTTCATCCTTCTTTCCCTCATGCTACTATTATCTCTGATTTTGGTCATGTTCTACTACACAATGACAGACTCTGGTCAGTTTATTCACAACTTAAGTGATTGTCCTTGGGATGAGGATGTTGAAGAGAGTGAGACAGATGAGTCTATCTCAACTAGTTTTTCTGAGTCCAGGAGCAGTGATGCTGTTATAGTGTCTCTCTCCACTTTGTGCTAGCCTGTCCTCTCTTCAGGGCTACCAGTCTCTACTACACCCATCTCTTGTAAGGAGAAGGGCAAGAAAAAGAGGAGCAGTACTGCTGTATAGCTTGCTTCTCCTCTATCATGCTCTGCACTCCTGATGACTTGTACTGCCTCCCCTATCTCTGCAGCCCCTCCTTTTTTGGACCCAGCTGCTGATATTTTCACTCCTTACTCTGGTGATGTTGGCTCTTATGCTGAGGTTTCTGCTAGCCTTAGCAGACTCTTGTGTATGCTGTCTAGTAATTTACTAGACAGTATATCTATAATTAATTATGCTCTGATGGCCTGGTCTGGTAAGACTTGGTCTAAAGATTGTGATCATATATACTTGTGCCATGCTCTGTTAGTGATAATGGGGCATGTTATTATCTCAGGTTGGCACATGCTGCCCTTTGAGGATATTTCCAACACACTCATGCTGGTCTCCACCTTGCAGGGCTTGCTTCCTCAGGAGCTTCTGGTCTTCTGTCTGATCTGTGGGTCTACTAACTCACCTGCCCCTCCCCTTCATTCTTCTGCCTCAGTCTGTCCCCCTTACTTTGAGGGCACAGTCCATCCTGCTTGGGCCTCATATCCTACCCCTCTTCCTCAGCCCTCTTGATCCTCCAGGCAGCCAGCTCCTTCCAGCATTAAGAAGTCTTACACTGATACTGTTTGAGACATCACAGCCTTGGTCAATTTGGCCAAGACTGTGCCTGATCTGCCATCTGATCACATCATCATAATGCACCAGGTTTCTGTTCTCTCTGCTACATCTAAGTGCAAGATTAAGTCAATTATTCCCAGTCCCTCTTGTCATCAGGTGCTGGTCTGTGTAGATCTGCTCCCTTCTTCTTTGTAGTTCCCTACCTTAGTTGGGGCTGCCAATCATGCTCTGGACAAGGGTGACCTTTGGGTCAATTTCTGGTTGTTTGTCTATGGGGGGGTTCCCTCCTCACCTCTCATGTGATATCCCAGGATGAGATAGACCTAGTCACTGCATCTGTTCAGTGCCTCCTCACTCTGTCCAAGTCTATCAAGGCTGCTCTCCCTAGATTCCAGTCTTATCTTAAGATCATGGACATCCCTTATTTCCAGGCTAACAGAGTCACCCCTGTCATGTCTGCCCTTGTCAGAAAGACTATTGGGAAGTCCCATATGGCCTCTTCTTTTACTCTTGCAAATTCTCCCCAGATGATGCACAACTCTTGATGTGCTGATACTGCTACTGTGTGATTTGACATTCTTGACTCCCAGTCAGGCACTACTGCTAAGCACCTAGTTGGTTCTTCCTTCTAATTTGGCCCTGTCATCTACTTTGTGTAGGCTGTGAGGTCACACTTTGGCATCCTCTTGTGTCAGCATTGCTGGCATTAGGGGCACTCTACTTGTGCTTGCCATGCTCAGGCCCCCCAATATCTCCAGTGCACTGATCCTCACACTGAGGCTGGTCACTGTCTACATGCCTTCTATTAATATGGTAACTCCCCAGCCCATCTCCTCCAGGATCTGACTTCCAAGGGAGCTCCATGCCCTCATGCTCTGTACTGTCTCAACTGCAAAGATGAGCACAGCATGTCCAATAAATGATGCCCAAATTGGAGATATTACTTCAACTGTACCTGGCTGGCTCAGCACTTCAGTCAGAGTAGTAGTTTTGGGATAGAGGCCTTTTACAATACTATTTCCAAGAAGACAGTGGAGTCTAGAAGGCAGAAGGGGAAAGCCTTCAGGCAGTGCCACTGAACAAAACTCTGAGCAGGATTCCTGGCCCTCTGTCTATCTCAGAATAGAGGGAGAGACTGATAAAAGACCAGGTATAGTGAGAACAGTTTCTTTTCTATGCTGAGAATTGTTTACTATGTAGTTGTATCTCATAGATGTCTCTGTTACAGTATCCCAGACTACTAACCTGGGGGTGGACTGCTATCACATACTGCTTTATAAATTTATGATATTAAAAAAAAAAAAAAATTCTTGCTGGTCTCATCCCCATCAACCTCCATCTTTCCAAGTTAGCCAAATGGACAGCATATCAATATGCCACTCTTGACAAATCTTATCCTATCCTCTCTCTTTTGAGTGATAACAATGCCAAAGATGCTCTTTCTCATCCTCAATCTATCAGCTTGCTACCTGATAAATCAATTAGTAGTCTGCTTGTCAAAATGGATAAATCTCTCAACAAACTTAGTGAAAAATTTTCTCCTTTCCATGAGTCTAATAAGCTTGGTTTTCAACTTCTTGGTAATTTTGCTGATTGCTTTTCTTTTTTCAACTATAATAGGTCCAGTTTTGAAGCACTCAGTGTCTATATCTGAAAATTGGATACAACTCTAAAATCCATCCACTCTCTCCCTAACCATGCTATTGTAGTTGTTGATGGTCATGCTTCTTCTGCTTCACAAGCTGTCACTTCCTATCATATATGGTATAATGATCACCATACATCAGCAATTTCTGTTTTCAGCTATAGTATGGTGTAGCAAATCAATGTTACTCCATAGAATTGGGTCATTCTGTAGTGTGTATATACTTATATATAACATCCTGTAGTATAGATCAAGAACCTGAAACATAAATACTGTCTGAGGCTCATAGAATGTCACTGAGTAAAGCCTCAAAGAGATCAATTGAAAAGAAATATAATTTCTCAAAAGACAGTGGCACTCTAGAATCTGACACTTATAGATGCTGTTTGAGTGGATAATGACTATCTCTTCAGCTGACTGCACATTAGATGCTGGGCATGGTGTGCCATCATGACCAAGATAAATTACAAGTCCAAGGGTATCAAGGGAAGCAGTGGCAAAATATGTTCCAGTCCATCTTTGGAGATGATGAAACAGCTGTCTCTCATGCTGAGCCAGAATACAAGCTTCACAAAGGACAGGAGAAGCAAAGCATTCTGTGCATCGGAATAAAGCTTTGTGGGATACATTATTGCATTCCAAGCAAGTCGTCCCACATCTAGGGTCATATTCAAGCTCAATTATGGCAGACTGCATGTCTTCAGAATTGGTGCAGTAAGTGTTCAATCCTTCTGTGGCACCCTGAAACCAGCATTAGCATATACATGCAAATTCAAGTACTGCAGCCTCACTTGTGGGCAAAATTGTGGTAAGGCGTCGCGAAAGGGCTCATCCTCCAGTGATGAGCTACTAGTATCATCAATGTCATAAAGATCATCATTGTTGCTTTTGCATTCATCCTCTGTGAGATATTTGTCTCTGAAGTTGTCGAGTGGTAGTGCACTAACACCAGAGTGAAGTTGGGTTTTGTCAGGTAAGTGAGGAGGATTGAAATGTATGGGGCTGAGCTGAACATGTTTTTGATATCATCTAGCCTTTTTTGAGAAGCCAGAAATAAAGGAATCATTGATAAAGGTTTTGTTGTCATACTGATAGTCATCAGTAGCAGGCTGCTTATGCATCAGGTTGAAGTGAAAGATGAGGTACAAGGAACAGGAGGTATGAGTGACAGTGAAAGGATGGGATCTAGAAAGAAAGACCATCATCTTGTGTTGAGGGATGCCTGGATGTGTGCATTGTGTCTGTAACCACCAAATCACCATGTAATGACACAGACATTTCATGACACAGAAGCTGAAAGAATGGGTGGTGGGTAGCTATTCTGAAAGTCACCTTTGCAGCCCTGGATTATTAGTGCTACACAAGAATGGTTATTGTAAGAGATAAAAATCAATGTTCCACAGCGTTACAAAAATTACAATGAAAATAAGATACAACAAGGAGAAACAATAAGGAGTATTCAACAATTCAAATGAGCTAGATATAGCTACAACCAATATAGACATACAAAAAATGACCATTACAGTGAGTAATATATGTATGTAGCCTAGAATTCAACACCTTTGTGGCGGAACAGCATGATGCTCACATTTGGTAACTTCTCTGAGTACTTGACTGTGCACCAGCTATTAGTACTGATGTCAAACATTTCAAGATCCTCATAGTGAGTGACGCCCTCCTGCTCAAGGTAAAATCATTTGTCATACAAACAGAAGTAATTCTCATCAAAAAGAGGGACAGTGATGCATTGAGCACAATTGTCCTAAGGCAAATTAACCCCCCAGAAGAATTAGAGAACAAGCATGACATACCTTTGATATGATCACTAGTTGTGCTTTTGGGTACTCTTCAGAATCTAACTCAAATGGATTCAAGTTGGAAGAGGAACTAATGAGATTGACAGGAGACAAAGAGTTGGCATGAGACAAAGAACTCATAATGGAAGAGGGAGAACTGCTTCCTGATGAGCACATCATATGAATTTTAGCAGGTGTTGGCATCTGATAGAGATCATTATGCTTTCTATGATTGTGAGCTTTGTGAGCATTCTCCAACACCTTTGCAGCATTATTCCTTTCACAAATGAGGCTGCAGAGTGGTTCCTTGGAGATAGATTCAATGAGTTCTTGTTTGATGTCTTGCCAAATCCATTCTTTGCACTTGAAACACTGAAAGAGATAGTAAGTAGGGTGATACTGATGAAGATATATATTATTGACTGACCAGTGCATACCAGGCACCGATGTTTCTTAGATTCTCTTTGCTGGTGCACATCCAATATGGAGTTGGATGGCCATTGGAACAAACAGCCATTTTTACAGGGCATGGATTTGCAAGTCCAACAAGTGTGTTTTGGAGAATTGCCTCAGCTTCTTTGTGTGCATGCTTCAATTTTGTGACTGGCTTGGGCTGGGTGGAGGAGTGAGAGGAACATGTAGTGGGCATCATGACAATGAGGGAATCGAGCAACAATTGAGTAATGTGTATAGATGTCAGAGGCAGTTGAAGACTTACAACAAAAAATCAGGGGACTTTATACATTTTGGGCCCTGACAACATGAGTCTAGGTGATATGGTGCACAGTTAGACAATTCCACATGTCAAGCCATATCACAGGATGCCTTTCTACAAATAACAACCTAGTTGCACAGGGCCCAAACAATGTCAGTCCATGCACCATCAAATGCAGTGGTTCACTCATAGCATAAAAGATTGCTTGCTTTTTGTCCATCTATCTCAAATAGCCAACCAATCGTCCATCATCCCTTTCCCTCCACTCTATCATTGGTCGACATGTCTATCGAGATCTCCTCCAATGCTAATTGCTTTTATTACTGTAAGTTGCTATTCAATGTCTTTAGTGATGACTACTCACACTTCAAGCAGCCAAATATTGTGTCCCTCATCCTTGATGTCAAGACCTTTGACAGTGAAATAAATCTTCTTAGTGTTCAAGGATTCCACAAGATAATGGGAATCCCTGGGTTATCACACTATGAGTACTTCGATGTTGATGCCCTGCACTTTCTATCTTTGACATGACCTTACATCTTGAAGAAACCCAGCATTCCATATATTGTCTTTCAGAGAATTGACTTCAATGATGATGAGTGCCCTGGTATTTGGCTTTTGTTAGAAGTGGCTCGCAAGACAAATTTCCTTAACCCCATACCTGAACTGTGGGGAGATCCCATGTTTCATTCAGAGCTTGAGCTGCATGTCTACTGGAGGACTCATTGTATGATCGTAAAGCCCATGGGCCTCACATTAGAGATTGGTGCTTTCATGAAAGCAGTAGGTTATGTCAAGCACAACAGACCACCCAACACTATTGACTTGACAACTGGGTATGCAAATGAAAACTCTGCGAGTCTTGAAGTGTTGGATTTGATGTGAGATGACAACTCTGCAGGTGATGAAGTGCTAGATTTGACACGAGAGGATCGAGAAGTGGGTTGATCTGGTTGTTATCTGGTTGTTATAGCATGTACATTTCTTGGTGGTGTAGATATGAATTGAGTATGGCACATACCAATTAAGAGCAGCAATGGTGACAAGAGGATGCATTTCTTCTGCGAGCTATATGAATTTCTTTCTCAATCATATCAACTGGATTCACTCACCACAATTGAATCTCTTGGCACTGGCACATCAGCATCAGGAGACCAAATTAGGAATGCCAAAGTCAGCAATCAATTCAAGCAAGTGCATCTGCCACAGGATACAGGTCCAAGAATCTGAGTGGGTGCCCTTCACTATATCAATGCTTCAGAAACTGAGCTTGTATCAATAGTGTTTATACTAACACATATAAGACAAAGAAAATGGGCAGTGGTGGAGCCACAACTGATATGTCAATCTACTAAATACTACACATATATATATGACAGGCCAGTGGTGGGTGAAAGGAAAGAGCACTTCATTGATTGACAAAGGTTTATATACAGATTCATAACCCCCATCAATGGGGCAATCCTACAGGTCATGAGACTTGTCCCGTGGCTTGCAAATACAGCACAATCTGACAGCAGCTATCTCCATGATGGTGGCCACCAAGATGGCCAGATCCAATAACAGAAAGTTCTGTGATCTGTTCTCACACAGGAGAAACATTCCCACTCAGGTCTTTTCAGGCACTACCATCACCTACTGTGGGAGCACTATGACAGAAAATTCCATAATATGTTCTCACACAGGAGAAACATTCCCACTCTCCAGATCTTTTCAGGCACCACCAATGCCTACCATGGGAGCACTATGACAGAAACTTCTATGATCTGTTTTCACACTGGTGAAACATTCCCACCCCCTAGGTCTTTTCAGGCACCACCATTGCCTACCGTGAGAGCAAGCCATCAATGCTGCTTATGAAATCACTTATATTGGCAACAACTAGTAATAGATGCTTTCTTTCCTTCCACTATCTAGTGTAGCGATCATATACTTGTACTGCACATATTATACAGTAAAACACAGGTAGTAGACTACATACCTGAATTCTACAATTGTTGGACCACATAATGTTGTCTAATTGCAACTATTATTTTGACAGCACAGTAGGTTTATACTGGAGTATGTGAGATTAGAGCTAATGTTGTGAGCACAGGGTTATCACAGCATGTGTAGCAACACACTGCTTGGGATGATTTAACATTGAGGCTCACAAAAGCAGGAAGGTGAAGCCATCAATCCTGATGGTACCCTCGAAGACATGGCCCAAATACAATGGTTCAATGATCCTGATGACTCAACACTACTGCCAGGACTGCCCACAGCCAGTTCTGTATCAGTATGTCCAAGATTCATATTATTCAACAGTTGATTTAGATCAAATGTAGGGCTCAGAAGCTCTAGGTTCAGCTGAATCATCATGGGTAGAAGAAACTCGCTGCTCTAGATTGGTATGTGTTTCACTTGGACAAAAGGTATCTAATAATTTAGTTTTACTTTCAGGGTTCTTGAAGACTGACAAAGAAAAGAAAGAAGAATGTATATAAAACAAGTAAATTCTTGGATCTCAAGGCAGAGGTGGAGGACAATGGGGGTGGGGACAAGGACAAGGATGAGGACAGTCTGTGTTTCTTGCTGTTTCAGTACTTTCTATCACTGATATTAGATGCAGATGATTTCATAAACAATGCGCTCACTCAGAGCAATGTTCAGGGGCCAGCTCAATTGCTTTGTCATGAAACAGAGCAAGATATGCTGCTCATACAAAGCTTGATGAGACAATACGTAGACAGGAAGGGTGATAACTCAGAGAGAGGCAAGGATTCAGAGGAGAATGATGAGAGCACTGAGGAGCATGACAATAGCATGGAGGAACCTGATACCACCCAAGCCACAGCAGAGAGTCCTGTCTCTATCATAGAATTGCCCTGACCAGAGACTTGGATTCACCTAACCATAGGTCCGTACAGCAACGACCTTGCCTTTGTGACCTCAGTCAACAATCAGCAAGTCAATGCTGTTATACTCAGTTAAGTTCATTATCATTCTAGCAAAAAGTGTAAAAGGGCCATGTGCCTGGATCCAGCTCTACTTGACTTCAACTGTGTGTGCAGCATTTTTGGGGCAGATGCTATCACAGAGAAAGTTAGCAAATACAGTGATTTGCTTGGTTACAAGTTCAAACACCAACTATTTGACTCTTCTAGATTCCAATTGCTGAAGAATTTTTGAAAAAGGGGCTACTCTCTCTTGTCAATCTGCCCACCCTGAGAGCACCTTCTCTTATATCAATCATGCATCTCAATTCCTATATTCACAAAAGCCCACCTATTAAAATAGGCTGAGTATGACACCTTTGAGGTTAGAGATCAGGTGAAGATAGGCAAAGGGGAATTTTCTGGTGCAATTGGAATCTTAGATATCCTCAACCTGTTATCAGCATACATGGAACTTCTGACAACAAACAATGTCATTGAAGTCCTGCTAGCTTCGATATGATGCTTCTTTTGAGTAGGAGACAAAGTTTATATCAAGTCAGAAAAAGAGAATGTCAGAGCATGGGGATTTGTGGTGGCTATCGATGAGTATGCATACATAGTTGCTCTACATGTTCAACATCCCAAGGTATGTGATCCTTAAGCTAGTATCTAGCCAATACTGATATTTCACTAGGTTTTTGAGGCTGCAGCTTCAATTCACAACATAGAATTTGCTCCAGATGATCATACTTTTGCACCACCCCAACAAGAGCCAGCTCGTCTTTTCAGTCTATGTCACAGAAAAAGCAAAGGATTTGTTGGAATGCACATTGTTTTCAAGAACAATCCTTACAAAGGATCATTCAGAATTATTCGGACAATGAATATGCATGGACATGCTCAGATCGAGATTGAGAGCCTTTTTGTGCATGGGAATCAGCTGGTCGATTGTCTGATCACTGGCCTCTATTTTTTTGTGTAGGTTTTAATTATATTCAATCAGTTACCAGTCTGAGTGTGTAATGCTAGTGAGGGCGATACATGACTTTATGAAGTAACTGATGAGGTAACCAATGAGGTAACCAGTGAGTCCAGCAGAAGATTTGTTATTAGCAAATTTCTGGCTCCTGTGACAAAGATAATGAGAATGACAACTCTGGAGCCCTCTTCAAGCAAAGTAGCACCATTTAGCTCTAACAAGGGAGCTGTTGTGACAAGCCCAGCAGCAGAGGCTAATGGAGGCTCCTTGCAACTTGAAAAACTTGGACCAAAAATTCATAAGTGTGCATCTAGTCAAAGTGAAGGTATTCTCTAAGTTGGCCCAAGCGGATACCCACTGGATTGTTTGTATCAACCAAACCATCAAAGAGAACACCAAGACAAAATATCAGAGCATTTACTCTTTGAAACTTCAAATTAAAACATCACGTTATTATGATGCAGGGTTGTGGCTGGGTAAAGTTGGCACTCTCATAGACATTGTTGGGAATGAGGTGAAAGTTTGCTTTGTGAAAGAGATCAAGAGGGAAATTGAGAGGGAGATCCAGATTGAGATTGAGAAGGAGAAGCAGAAGGAGAAGGAGAAGGAGACTGGTAACATCAACCAGGAAGATAGAGAGAAAGAGAAGGAGGGGGGAGACAATTGTGAGAAGGAGAAGGGACAGGACAGAGTGAAGGAAATGGAGGGAGAAAATAGTGGAGACATTGAGAAAGTGAAGGGAAAGGGGAAAGGGAAACAGACAGGAACCAGAGGAAAGGAAAAGAGAAAGGGAGGTAAAAAGTCAAAGGAGAAGGAGGCAGAAGAGCAGTTTGTAGAAAAGCTGATTCCATACCCAGCTCTTGAATGGGTTGAGCCCATAGAGCAGGGACAATTTGTCTATGTTGCTCAATGCAGCC
>KQ962481.1:91495-129172 GCA_001563735.1 Leucoagaricus sp. SymC.cos
GGCTTACATCATAGGCTAATTAGCTTAGTTATGTGGGCATATTAGGTGGGGAAAGAAGGGTTGTGTAGACTCTTGTTCTCCAAAGGAGTGACAGACATATGACTAGAAGTGTTTCTCGACCTTCATACATACTTATTTTCTGATACCCTTCATCTTGATACCTCCTCACTGACAATTTACACTGCATCATCTTGGGACTATAGAAGCTTTGTAGTGTTTTTGTCATTAGATATTTATGTGTTTTGTCCACCAAATGGGGTGCATTAGCATCCATGTGCACCACTTTCTAAACAAGGTGTGTTTTTTGTCTGTGTCCTTTTTTTAGTGCATGTGTCCTGGTGACATATTGGTTGAGTTCACTCACCCTGGATGACACATTTCTGTGATAGCAGTGTTGGTGGCACAGAAATGAAGCCACAAAGGCTCCTTTAAAGGTAGTGTGTAAATTTTTGGTACTGTTTTCACCCTCTCATCTTATAACTCCATCATGTCTACACCTGGCTCTCAAATGTCGACCACTCCTTCTGGTGAAGTGCCACCTCACTCACAACCCTCAGCACCTGCTCTCTCAGGCAAGATGCATAGAAACACTAAGCCAAAATATGAATGGCCCAAAAATGCCCTCCCATTTTTATGAACATTTTTTGCCCATTATTCCACTGAACATGAGCAGATTGATGATCTAAAAGATGCTAATATGAAAGGAAACAAGGGGCTCTTGAAAGACTGGGCCAGGGACCATGTTGTCCCTAGTTATGAGACTGAATTTGGGCTAGTAGACAAAGCGATACTTGAAGTAAGTGACTTTGCACTTCTGTCAATTCATTGTTTCACTCATTAGATGAAGTGAATATATGTATTCATCAAGAATGGCACATGGCAAAAACCTAAGGGAAAGGTTGTTAGTCAGACTCTCCCTAGTGATAAGAAACACTCAGCATGCAAAGTTAATTGGAAGCAGACATTTGCTGATGAGAACTGAAGTGAGGTAAATGCATTAACAGCAAAGAACTGAATCGCTCAAGGGGCATCAACCCAGAAGAACTTGCCACTCTACCAAGAGTTGGTTAGAATTTTGGCTGATAAACTATCACCTGAAGAACATGCTCATTATGAGAATCTGGCATGAATCAAGAACAAGATGAAAGAACAAGATCCTACCCTTGAGGAGATATTGGTGTGAGTAATTGCTTTCATTGAATGTCATTAACTCTACATTGATTGGATCTATTTGAAAGGACCCAACTGTGTCTCGACTCAGTCTTGATGCATTCTTTGAAGAAAAAGTTGGGAATGAAGTGAGGGCAGTATGGAGAGGCCTTAGTGTACCTTAATGTTGCATTTTGCAATAAGAGAAATGAGATTGTTGTTCAACAGTACACATCCTTTTGTCTTAGATCTGGGACATTGATAACCCACCATCCCTTAGCGTCTTGTTCAACTTGAAAGACAAAGTTGAGGAAAAGGATTCCATGGCACTAAGGCAAGCTTCTTTGAAGCACTGCTGTCCAATCCTTGTGAATCTTGTGCAATCTCAGCTCCCCAGTATATATACATGTCATAGCTGAAAAATAGTTTTACTGAGACATGTCTCTAGTGCATGACATCAAGGAAGCATCCTCTGCACCTACTCTAGCAACCATCTCCTGGAAGCAAGCTATGCCAGACCAGGTAAATGAAGCCTTACGTTAACACATCATACAGGCTTGGGATGCATATTCTGTAACAGTATCTTTGCATGATTTTCACAATTATAATGTTAAATAGTTACAAGTAGTACAAAGAAGGTTCTGTGCACTAGTGACAGTATTTCTTGGAGCATGCTCACCTCTATGCCAGGTCATCAAAGAATTCTATCTAGGGGTGCAGAGCTCTTTTCACAAGATTGCGACCCAATAGAACTTGATTCATGTGATGTCTTCAAGGTTGCAAAGGCCATTGTGAGTCTTCTATCTGGTTTGATCTTCAAGAAGGACAATTGCTTGCAACCTATGGCTCAAAAGCTGACATTTCAGCCACATGGCACAGCTAAAATGACACCTCACATTGCTGTTCCTCCTGTGTCTGCTGAAACAACCAATAATATTCAGTCTCATGCTGTGGAGCCCATTACTTTGCATGAATCACCCTCACCTCCTGCACCTGTTGAGCCAACTGTCTTTGCCCCTCCAGTATTACCTCAGCCTGCCAATGTGGAGCCCAGTTTATTCAAGCCTTCAGCACTACACCAGCCCACGTTGACATTGTTGAATGCACCAAACCAAGCCAATCCTCTGTGCACTTCAGTTCCCATGTCTACAGCTCACAAAAGGTCTGGATGTCACCCTCAAGCTAAGGGGACCACCCAATCTCAAAGGAAGCCCAGTCAGCAAACCTCACAAGCCCTTGCTGAGGAGTCTGTGGATGATGCAAGAGGTAGGCAGAGCTCAGGCCACCATGTTACACTCCCTGAGTGATTCTAGGACAGCAGCAAGACCACAGATGGACCTCCCAGGAAGTGCTATCATTACTAGTTTACTACAAGTTCTTGTCTTTCCCACTTCTGTTAGTATTTGGCCATATCTTATAGAATTCTCTTGCTCATTTTGTGCTAGTGAACTGAGTACTCCTTTGTTAATACTTTCTATTATGTACCCTGGATTCAAGATATTGATCTACTCCTAAGATTAAATTCCATGGATAATGAGTTGTCCATTGATAGCAGAAATGATCCATTCATGATCTGTTTATGAGCAAATGGATGATCTGTTCATGATCTGTTCATGACTTGTTCATAATCCATTCACAATCCATTCACAACCTGTTCATGATCCATTCATGATCTGTTCAGTGAGCAGAAATTAGTCACTAGCATGTGATTGCATTGGATCATGAACAGATCACCAGAAAACACCTGGAAAATTGTGAGCATTCACCCAGCAAGTTGGCAGTGATTGGATTGATCTGAGGGGTGTGGTTTATGAAAATATAAGCTCTCCTTACATCCAGAGATAGACAGAGAAGTAGGTAGTACACCCTTGCCCACAACAGAGCTACCAGCACCCATGATACACTAAAGCCAAGCTAGTGCAGCCCCCATCAGCTGCTAATGCCAGACCCCTCAAGAGCACAAGGCCCCCAGAGAACCCAACAACTACTGAAGAGTAGCCACACTGTTGTTACTCTGTAGAGAGGTGTGCAAAGGAGAATGCCCTAGAGTTCTCCTTGCAAAAACCAAGCAGCTCCTTCCAACACTTAGGAAAGTGCTGTGGCTCACCAAAGTCAGTACACTCAGTTAGAATGTGCTCACAAGTTTGCCTACTGGCAAACCCACAAGGGCAAGAATGATCATGGGAGAGATTAAAACAATGTCTAAACTCCCCAATAGGTGCATGATTGAGAACTGCCCTGCACACCCAGGCACAGAGTGGGGAATCATGTAAATACTTAAGCCATGTACTCCCAGAAAGGTAAGTAGGTGTCATATATTTGCCCCTCTCATCAGTGAGGTGCAAAAAGTCTCTCCTGGAGGAGCTTGTACAAGTAAACTGCCTAGTGCACTTGTTGTGACAGGCCTGAGCCTTGGCCATATGAAGATAGTTGAGAGTAGTGAAGAGATGAGCCCCCACCAGCTCCTGGACAGCAGGGTCCTTGGCATACTGATGGACCATGTGATGCAATGGCCACTCCAGAGAGGAGCAGACCTGTATGAAAGCAAAGGTATAAGAGGGATCTTCCTCAAGCCACCTAGCAAGACAATGACAAATGAGCAAGGCCTGAGCCTGCCCACTGCTGACAGAAGGGTCCACTATCTGCCTGGCCAAGGCTGGGTGATCAGTGAACAAGACAATATGGCAAGTGCTCTCCTGCACACACACAGCAAAGACACCCATCTGAATGGCATAGAGCTCTGCATCAGGAGCAGTGACCCTACTAGTAGCCTGGTGAGACTGCCTAACAGGCATGCCACTGGCCCATACCCAAGCTGCTAAGACAGCCTGATAAGCTCTGTCATGGCCCACCAATGCATCAGTGGCCACAACAATGCAGTCATCAAGCACCAGAGCCCTATCAAGCTCTGCATTCAAAATACACAGGACATTGACATTTTCCTTGTGAGGGAAGAATTCAGTGACCTGGATCCAGTCTGAAAATTGGTCCATAAGTTGACACCCCAGATGAGCCTCTGGTGCATCTGCATCAAAGGACTCCAGGGTGACTGGAATACTAAGATATGAGAGAGTATTCACAACAGCAGATTGGACCTTCTCAACTGAGCAGCCCAGCCTGGTAAAGTGGTAATGATGAGAATCAACACTAGAAAAGTCCCTCATCCCCAGAAACTGTCTGAAGGAGTGGGTAGAAGAGAGAGTGGGGATGTAATATGCTGTATGTGATCTCAACTTTCTAAGATACAAATGTATGGAAATGAGGCCAGCAAGTGCCTTAACCCCACCAGATAGGAAGGTGCAAAAAGCACCTGTAATCCAGATAGCAGCATAATGCTGCATCTTGTTGAGAGAGGCAAGATGGGCTTTATGTGGGTGCAGCCCATGACACCAGAGATGAAAGCCATATATGGTAATAGAGACCATACATGACCTGTAAAGCAAATGCTTCTGCTTAGAGGAGAGACTCCTAAGTGAATTGCCCAGCATTCCCATGGCATGAACTGTGGAAACAGCCTTAGTTAAGTAATATTGCATATGCTCACAGAAGTTGAGCTGGCAATCAAAGTAGAATCCCAAATACCTCCAAAAGGTCTTCAGGTGCAAGGGAGAATTGCCTGTATAAGGGGCATACTCCAGGTCAATAGGAGGTTATTATCATTCTTACAGCAAGAAAAGTGGAAGAGCTCAGACTTGTTATGCTCAAGAACAAGTCCAAACACTATGAACAGCTCATACACAAATCCATAAGCTTACTTAAGACATATGAGATTGTCAGCAAGCTTGTGAGCCTGGGCAATAAGAGTGCTATCATCAACATAAGAGAGGATGTCACACTTGAGGTGCAATGCCCATAGGTCAAACAGCTTGATAACTGGGGCAAGATACAATGCTGAAAGAACAGGGGACAGAGCAGAGCCCTGACTGATGCCTACATCAGCAGGATAGTATGCAGAGGAGAATGAGTTCCACAGATACTTTGTCCTCCTTCTGACCAGATAAAAGGCAAAGAAACACTGCATATTCATGGGGAATCTCTGCTGGGACAGAATGGCCATGAGCATATCATGATTCAAAGATGAAAAGAACTGAGCAATGTCAAATCTACTACTGTATTTAATGACCTTAGCATCTAACTACATCTTTTACCAAACTGATCCCCAGACAGGATGTTGCTGAGTTCACCTACCTCTTCTCCTTGCTGCTATTGAGCAACCCAACCTCACACTCACAATCACATTAGGCAACCAATGTGAGATGGAACAGTTGAATCAAATCTTTACTGACCAAACTCCTAAGACTGGCACCTTGATTATGCTTTCAACTCCCTCAACATTAACCTCTACACTAACTTTGACCCAGTGACTGATTACAATATCAGTGGAGAAGGATGCTTTAATCATTAATGAGATTGATATGGAGATCAATTCTTATGAAAGAGATAATGTTATGATCAACAGGACCTCATTTCTCTACTCAGATAGTGACATCATTCTTGATCCAGACATGTCTATTTCCCCCCTCTAATGACTCTATGTTTGACTCATCCTTCTATTTCTGATTCCTATATTTAGTATAGATTACTTCCAGATATGTAGTATATCTTTATCTTACACTTCTTGGTGTCTGATCATGTTCAGTATCAACTCTAACAACACCCCTTTGTTCTCATCTCCTTTCTGTACTACTAGTAGTTTTTACCCACTCTCTAGACCAAGTCATTACCCATAGATAGTATAGTAGAACTTGTATATAAAGCTCAATATATCAGTAGTATAACCTCAAGTTATATACTAGTTTATATCATGCATAAACCTCTTGCTTGAATATTCTAGTTGAGCTCTTATTAGTCACTTTCTTAAACTCTGCTTGTATTAACTTGTGTATATGGTGCACTTGTACCTTTGCACATTACACCCTACTTAATGCCAGACCTTTGTCAGTTAAGTATATGACAAGACCTGTTGAGTCTTCCAGATAGGCTAGGTAGCAATCACACTCACAGTTTCTAGATGATGTACTGTGACATCCCATTCCTCCCTCTCAACTTTTCACTGACTTGAAGTATAGACAAGTGTCTGACTTCAATCTCTTTTTTACCATGATTCTAAACTTGTTTTCCCTGTCTCTACTCTTATGGCTGAACCACTTTCTCAAGATTGGCCCTATGGACACTATGATGCTACTCTTTTCAATATTAATAACACACAACAATGGCCACAAAGTGATATTCATAGTAAATGACTTATTTTTAAATTGTTTTGATTTTACTCAGTATATTAATAGGTCATTTTATTGGACAAATTTAACTCATCTTCTGAATTGTGACATCTACTCTCAGCATTAGAGATCTCTCAAACTTTTTTTAATATTATATAAAGAGATGAAGTATTGTTCTAAGACCAAGTCACTATAATTCAAGTAAAAAAAGGTTATTTCCTGATTCTGCTACAGATCTGTATCTGTTAACATGTGCAAAAAGGTCCTCTGGTGAGGCCTTTGGAGATGTCATATTTTTAAACCAGATTTGCAGTTCTGTTGAACTGGTTCCATCTTTAAGGCTTTTTCTGACCATTACTTGACAAAGAAAACATCTCTTGCCTTTGCAAATGAAGCATGGCTTAACAAGTACTCTGATAAAAACCTGTACTTCTCACTTACTGAAATTGGAATCTAGCATTTGCTATTCTTCTTCCATATTGGTGATCATATCATAAACCTATCTTTATATACTCACATATGGATCTTTTCTCATTTAGATACCTATTATGTGAAGACTTCCATAGGCACTCACTCAGTTCCAAAGTTGCTGCTTTCCACTATTTTGATGCTTTAACAAAACATACAAATGCTGCATTTTCTCAAAAGGTTCCAGTATGTTTCCAGAGATTTTTGTAATAGTCACAACACTTACTTGGTACATTAGAAGTGATACAAACAATTTCTCGAGGTCATGCGGCACTGGCGCAATTTAACTCAGTGATGATGCTCAGGCCAGGTGTATGGAATTGACCAGCACTTGGCCCACTATTGAAAGAGTTCTCTTGCTGTATGCTATGTCCAATGCCCTGAAATTGGCTTCAACATCAGCGAGGGTGTTCTCGTGGCAGCCCCAGAATCACAAATGTACATCTTTTAGGCTATATTGTCTTGACATCTCTCATTGGAGTAGACACTTATTCACAAAATATATCTGTGGTGATGGAAATTTTTGCCTGCAATTAAAAGTAAAGAATCATGACCCCAATGATATGCCTTTAAATGAAGGCAATGCTTACTTCATTCCTGAGGAGTGCTACAAAGAATATCTCAAAACAATTAAGAAATTGGCCACAGTTTGTGATTAGTTATTTTTTTAGAAGAGAATTGTTCATTTTATAGTTTTTCAGACATCCACATGTGTCAGTCTCACAGCCATTCGACAACAGGATTTGGTCAAGTTCAAGAATACAAGAGTTAGTGGAGTGGTAGCTATTCAGTGTCATCATCAATATTTCCTGCCACAAGGAATTGTTGATCTTGAGAAAGGTGAAGTGTAAGTGGTCTCTTCTTTTGAACATGACAATGGCTAAGCTCAGATGTTAGTTTCACATGCACAGATTATGCACTGGCAAGTGCTCTGGGTCCTGAAGGATTATGACAGCAGTAGATAATGTTTAGCTATGATATCTGGTGTCAATACCACCAGAATCTATACAGCCAGTTTGAAAATCCTTATCTAGTTGACATGCATCCCTGTCTGGAGCAGCTACATGGTGCTGTTCCTAGTCTGCATGTCAACAGCCATGAGCTGAAGTGCTGACTGCTACATTCATTTGCTTACAAAAAATATTTGGGCAGGACTTGTGGGGAAGGTATTGAGAGCACATGGTCTGTTCAAAATCATGCAGCACCCAGTACATGAGAGCCCAATGCGGGTCATCAACACAATGTACTAGATGACTTTAATGGTTACTGGAATTGGACAAAACTGCATCAGACTTGTAAGTTGTATTTTGTATGTTGAAGATGTAAAACTAAAGCTCTTACAGTCACTGAACTACCAAAAAGACTCCAACAGTACCATAGTGAGCTTGAGGATCAAGAGTGTGCTTTTCAGAAGATGTCAAAGCACTTCTCGGTTGAGGTGTTTCAGGAGTGGCAGGAGATAGAGCACAAAGTAATTAAAAATGGCCAACCTTCTGATGTCTATCATGCTTCTCTCAAAGATGGTGCACCTATGTGACTTCCCACTATGTTATC
The DNA here is from genome assembly GCA_001563735.1 of Leucoagaricus sp. SymC.cos. Classification (NCBI taxonomy): domain Eukaryota; kingdom Fungi; phylum Basidiomycota; class Agaricomycetes; order Agaricales; family Agaricaceae; genus Leucoagaricus; species Leucoagaricus sp. SymC.cos. Next base: position 99,886 of record KQ962481.1, read on the forward strand.
CTTGTTGATGCAGTGGTCAAATAGTACTGACTCAGAGATCTATATGAGAGAAGCTTCTCACAGCAAAAGTGGCCACATCTGTTAAGTCAGCAGCAGATAATGCTATTGATTTTATTGAACAGGCCCTAGAGATAGAGTCCTTACAGTATGCTAGTAACACTTACCTAGACTGCTTCAGGTTAAGCTGACATTTGTTGGTAGGGCTACAGTCAGACGCCTGGCTAGGTCACAAACTGCTAAAAGTGAAGCTGTGGAGAAGGCTCAAGAGAACCTGAAGCATTCTATGATTCAATGGTGGGTTCTTCATTTCAAGTTTATGCCTGAACAAGCTGCTAGCAATTCATCAAGTATAGATGACTACAATGAACTCGAAAATCACAACAAACCCAAAAAACATGTTCTCGGACTTCCTTTCCATTATCCTCAAACCCTCTGCATGGCCAATGGATTTGATAAGCTTGGCTCAATTGAGTATGAACTGTGAATCAGCCAAGCATATGATGCTCTTCAATATTTACATTGTGCTATCCAGATCTTGCATGTTTATGGAAGGAATAAGAAAAACCTTCCAAGCTGTAAATTGAAATTGGATGCTAATGACATGATTGCTCTTATACAGGCAGAGAAGCAGGAGCATGCTGATGAGTATAACTGGACATTTAAAGCCCTTCAGCAGCTCAGTATTCCTGCATCATCAGAATTTCAGCCACTCATGGAGGATGATTTATGGGGGAAAAGTGCCACAGATCTTCCTGAGGTTGGTGAGGCCATGAGGAAGAATTCATGGATATGGATGGTAGGAAAACCAGATGACATGCCAAAAGATGAGTGGTGTCAAGAACATGAGTCTGGATCATCTCTTACTTCATTGATTCAAATATTGACATCTATATTAAAATTATACAGTTGATTGGGTTGCCTGGTTTTGATTGAAAGCATTAACAGACAGACTCAGAGAGGAGGTTGAAATCACTGAAGCTGAGTTCGAGTGTGCAATTATTTTATTTGAACAGCTGAGTGTAGTATGGCAAAAGATGGGTGATGAGACATTTGTGTCAAAAGGCGCACTTAGATCTAGCTTCAGGGCATATGCATACTGCCAGACAGAGATGTATGCTGAGATGGGGACTGATTTAAGGAGATCTTGGCAGGAACTTCACCCTGGTAAGGGTTTTTGAGGTGAGTCTCAACGTGTTGACTGAAATATTTTATTCATGTTTGGGCTCTTGGCCAGTGACCATGATGTAATTACTGACTGTCTGCATAATTGATATTATATTGAGATCACCACTAGTGTATATTTAAAGAACAATGTGTTCTAAGTGATCAGTTCACCAAGATAAACCCTGATCCATTCAATGATTGGATCACCAAAGAGAGAGATCACTTCAGTGAACAGATCATCTTACGTAACCTGAACTGTGTGTCAGAATCACCACAATACCTGCAACAATAACAAAAGGATCACCATGAATTTTGTGGCAAACTGATGATCAGCTCACCAGAAATGTCATGGTGATCAGATTGATCTAAGACATGCAGTCCCTGCATCAGATCCACTCTTTGTGAATATGAGCATCTCACAAAGCAAGGTAGACATCAACAGCACTGCAATTGTGGTGGAGAATGTCAATGAAAGCAACCATCTCAAAATGGGTGAGGTAAGTCTCCTCAGCCTGTGCAACTGAGATAGCCTGTGAGTGACAGACAGGAGTGGGTGGGAGTGGTGGAGTAGATGGTGGAGCAGGTGTGAGTGCAGCAGCAATAGAGTTACTGAAAGCAGCAATTGACTGGGAAACACTCATAAGAGCATCACCCTGTGATATCTGCTTGTACTTCATTGGTGTGAGATGGGAATTGGGCTCTCAGAGACATTTTTTTGTGATTTTTGTGATTATCTATTTGATCAGAGTTTGTTAATGATAAGAAAGACTGATAAGGGCAAAACTCACCTCATTGGCAACATCATCATCAGATAGGTCAAGAGGAGGAGGAGAAGGACTTGGTAGAGGTAAAGGAGTGGAAGTTCTTTGAGAAGGATGGAAAACAAGGGTACCAGTTGGTTAGCTAGGCATGATCAGGAAAACTCAATGAAAGAAGACCCAGCCCTTGTTTCAAAAAGGCTTGGCCTCAGGATGGGATTAGATGTAGTCATCCCAGCTGGAGGCAGTGTCAGAAGTGATGCTAGCACCTGTATTCTCATCCCAGATCCAGCCAGACACTCCCTTGATAGCTTGGACAACATGGAAAGTCTTCCACATCTTTGACAATCATTTTAGTACAATTATCTGGACAATAATTGTTATGACCTTATGAGCAAACTCAGGTTGCAACAGAGGCAAAGGCTTGAGGGCAGACAAGGGAAAAGTACAATTGGTAAAGTGCAAGGTACAAGGGCTCTACCTAAGGTACTTATATACTAGTGACACAGAGTAAGTATCCAGAATAACACAAGGTAGCTCAGAGTAAAGGAAAATAGCTACTATGGTCCACAGTGATACTGTCCAGAGTAAACTACCTGGAGTCATAACATCACCTCCTCCTCAGGATTCATGTCCCCATGAACAGAAGATACTAATGTAAGGGTCCTTCTAAGATATGAACATAGTGATGGAAGAGATACCTGTCAGAAGTAACAGTAGTCCTTTGTGAATGAAAGAGGTACCTCTTGTAGACTCCAAATGTACAGTGGGAAGAGGTGTTGACAGATCACTTCTATCTCTTGACAAGGAACCTTGCAAGATCCTTTTTGACATGCATGATTGCAAATTGAGTGTGATGTTTGTCATGACTGATGAAGAAGGGGGCATTGTCAGGACCTTCTTTGTAGATGGTGATGTGTTGAGAGTTGAATCGTGTGTGAGAGTTGGCATATACATAGTTCCAGGAACTTGTTGATGACATTTGCCCAATATTTGTTATCACTTTCACCATGTTTCCTCAGGGTGTAGAATCAACTAGGGGCTATGAAATAGGTGGCAGCTGTGATTTTAAGGGTATTGGCATTGTGCTTCTGGAGGAAGTTGTAGAGAGCATGGGCATCTTCAATGGCTGCAGGTCTGAGCATTCCTTTGGCTGGAGTGTCACTGGAGTCGTAATCATCCATTTCAATATCCTTCCCTTCTACAATTTCTTTGGCAGGTTTGTCATTGACTTCTACTGTGCCAGGGACAGGTGGGATTCATTTGCCAGTAGCTGGTGGAGCTGGATAGGGGTTGGTATGTGCATAGGATTGGGTGACTTCTGTGATATGGTTGATGATGAACTGTTCTCCAATGCTGTTGCATTCATGGAGATGTTGGGTGAGGATGCATTGGAGAGAGTGGGCTTTGGGTACCAGACATGCAGTCCTAACATAACAAAGTGTGGTGGTGATACATTCTACAAAATCCTGAGCATCTGCTCCTTGATGTCCTCCAGCACACAACTTGATGGCATTTCCTTCCAGGTCAGCCAGAATTGTGGCCAGGCTATGAGCAGAGTTAGTGAAGAGTTTCAACTGCTCTTCAAGGACTGCTAGAAAGTTGATCATACAGGTGAGGTCATTGTATAGGTATATGGGGTCATGTAAGACTTGGTTGCATGGTTCTACTATTTTGAGATCCACACATCCTATTTCAGATGTGGCAGCTTCTTTAGTGGATTTGAATGTGAGCAGGAAAAACTTGGCTGTAGATCATTTAGCAGCTTGGGTTGTAGTAGGCAATGGGGTTTCAGGCTTCTTTGAGGTTGATAAGGGTGCAGTTTGGTAGGTTTTTGGGATGAAGGACATTGCAGTTGACAGAATGGTCATATTTGGCAGTAACAATAGAGGCAGTGATAATAATGATGAGGGCAATGGCAGTGGCTGCAAAGATAGTGATGTAGACTTGGTGAGGGGTAACTAGTGGTGATATATTAGCCAGGTTGTGTTGACTGGGTCTGTGGTTTTGATATGGCTTTTTATCCAATTTTTAAGTTTCACCCCCCTCCCCAGTTAGGTTTGCTCTGAGAACCTATTGTGATATTCCTGGATTGCTTCTCCTGTGTTTGACAAATGGGACTTGGGTAACCACTGATCCTCTTCATCACTATATCCTTTCCAGTGCACAAGGTACTGCATTTCTCTACCTCACTTTTTGTGACCTCGGATTTCCTCAACTTCCTATTCTTTCTCAGTGTTGATCAGATCTGGAGGTGGAGGTAGCAGTCTTTGCTGGACAGCGAACTTGGGACTCCTCACTGGTAATAGGAGGACTTCATTAAACACATCATGAATGACCCACTGAGGTGGTAGTTTGAGACAGTAAGCCCCATTCCCTATGATGTCCACAATCAGAAAAGAACTATATCTCCAGTAATCTAGTTTCTTGCTTGGGCAGTTTGTGCTGATGTTGGAAGCTTCCAACCAAACTTTATCACCAACCTGATATGACTGAGCCTGCTTTCTTTTCTTGTTGTAAGCTAATGCCATGTTCTTCCAGTTTTTTTCCAGGCTCTCTGCTGCCATATTCTGTGCCTTGGTTAAGTCCAATACAAAATCCTCTACTGCTGGTGCTGGTGATGATGCCAATGCATGGCTTTTCCATGGGTGTCTCCCATAATTTAGGAGAAATGGAGAGTGGTGCATTGTGGAGTGTTGGTTATTATTGTAATGGAATTCTGCTGCCACAAGCCAAGATGCCCAGTCATTCTGTTTATAGGACACATACTTTCATAAGAAGTTTTCAACTTCTTGATTAATCTGTTCCATTTGACCATTAGTCTGTAGGTGATAGGTGGTTGACAGGGCATGTGTGATCCTGAGAGCTTTACATAGTTCTTCCATGAATTTTGATGTGAATTGTGGCCCTTGATCACTGACAATCTTTTTTAGTATTCCATGTAGTTTCCAGATCTGGTCCCAATATAGCTTTGCTAGTTGTCCTGCAGACAGGGATGTAATAGTGGGTATTACTCATATCATTGTGGTGAAATAATCAATAATAACAAGAATAGCATTGTGGCCCTTGGAGGGAGGTAGTGGGCCAATCAGATCTACAGAGATCTCCTCCCAAGGGTATGTTGGAACTGGTAGGGGATGGAGGGGTGCTGCTCTCTGTCCCCTATGGATTTGTGTTCTTTGGCAGATGTCATATCTCTTGACAAATCTTTTAATATTTTGACATACTCCAGGCCACCAGAAGTCTCTTGACAGAACTTCCAGTATACAATGCTGGCCTGGGTGGCCAGCATCTGGCACATCATGGAAATCTCAGATGATTTGCCCTTGTAGGTCATTTTCCAGTGGGATGTAGACTCACTCCTGGTAATAGACTAATCCTTCCACCAGAGTGAATCCCTTTGAAGGGTCTTTCAGTCCTTGGACAACTTCATTGTCTCAGCCTTTGCACTTCCAAATCTGTTGTTCTATATTGGTGTTGATGGGGGCCATGAATTGTGTTTCACAGAGTAATATTACTGGGGTGGTTTTGTCCTCTTCCAGGGTTACTCAGCATACAAAGCTTTTGAGGAAGGTGATTCTTTTGTCTTCTTCCTTCCACTCAGGTTTGTCACAGCAAGATAGGATGTTGGCCTTAGTATTGGTTTTACCAGGTATATGTCAAATGATGAAGTCATAGTCTTGCTGCTTGAGGTACCACTGCATCTGCCTCCCATTGAGCTTCTGGGGTTCTCTAAAATACTTGAGGTTCTCATGGTCTGTCTATACTTCAAACATTTTGTGGGCATCTAGGAGGTATTGTTGCCAAACTTGTAGAGCTTCCATGATGGCAAGGAATTCTTTATCATAGATTTTGTAGTTTTGTTCTGCTGGACTCATAGTACATGACATGAAGACTATGGGGTGCCATTTGCTGTCCTGTTCCTGAGAGAGGATGGCTCCTATCACATATCCTGACACATCTGTTTCCACTCAGAATTGCCCATCAGGTCAGGGCAGAGTTAATACTGATTCCTCAATGATATGTTGCTTCAGGGTATTGAAGGCTTGTTGTTTGTTGTTGCCCCATTTCCAATCTCTTTTCTCTTTCAATGCATTAAGGGGGGCCACTATGTGACTGAATCCTTCAATAAACCTCCTGTAGAAGTTGACAAAACCTAGGAAACTTTCCACCCCTTTGATGTTGGAAGGAGCTTTCCAATTTCTTATGGCTTCAACCTTTTGCTGCTCTATTTCCACTCTCCCATTTCCTACTTCTACTCCTAGGATGGGCACTTTAGATACTCTGAATTCACATTTGGACTGTTTGAAGTAACACCTCTTCTTGATCTCTTACCACCACCTTCCCTTTTGGGACATTGAGGTTTTAAGAGATTAGTCTACATTGTTAATGATGTCTTCACCATCCGGTTCAAGTCTATTTGCCAAGCTCTCTGTTGAGGATGCAGCCATGTCTACTGATGATGAAAATTTTAATGCTGAAGCTTTCAACACCCAAGTCCAAGCAGCAATTTTGAAAATGCTGACTAATAAGAAATGCAGGAAGAGGAAGGCAACTTCCCCTCCCAAGCCTATTATGCCTGGAGGTCTTGGTTCTCCAATTCCTCTCCCCAATCCCTCTCCTGCTGGTGCAGATGTTTCTATGCTAATAGCTACTCCTTCTACTAAGCTTCGTCTTGATGACTTCAGGCTTGGTCCTTCTCCTTGTGGAGTTTTCAAAAACTCCTCACCATTGCCATTCAATTTTAGTGATTCCTTGTTCCCCATTGAGGATATATTGGACAGGACACTCAACTCATACATTCTTTTACTTAGTCATTTGTGGAAAGCTTTCTCAAATGATAAAGTACCTGAACACTTTGCTATGCTTACTGATTTACAGTGGCCATTCTTGTTTCCTCATCTACTGGCTTTGCTAGTAGATGTGTTTCCCTATCCCCTGCAGACTTTCTTTGACTGCAAACTCATTGTCGATGGTGTTGGTGAAATGACTGCTGCTCAAATTCTTCGATGAGCACTGGCCTGCAGTGAGCCCCCCCCTCCCCCAGCACCAACTCCTCTTCCTAACCCTCAGCCCAAGGACATGCCTATGCCTGCCCCCCTAGCTAAAATCGCTCAACTGGCCCCTCAATTGCTGGCAAAATCCAAACCCTTGACTGTGAAAAAGTCTTGCGCTTCTTTTGCTGACACTGTCAAGGCCAAGCCCAGACCTCCAGCCTGAGCTTCTAGGCCTCCACCATGCAATGACATAGTCCTGGTCAAATTGGCCCAGACTTTCCCTGCTCTCCCTGCTGACTGTGTAGCTGTTATGCACAAGGCAGCAAATGCTATGGGTGCTGCTTCTAAGTGCTGCCCTTCCTCTACTACCACTGGGCCTACTTGGCACCAAATCATCATCCCCATTAGCAATGCTAGGGATGTCGATCTAGTCAAGCTCATCAATCAAACCAATGATGAGCTTATCGAATATAAATGCCAGCTTCATATTCTTACAGCCTGCATTGCTTACAGTGGCATTGCTCTCACCACCTCTACCATTCCTTCTGATGATGAACTCAAAATTGTTAGTAAATTCATTTCCAATGGCGCCAAAGTTAAAATTGATGCCCATCTACCACATTCTCAATCTTTTCTTAAGATCATGGATGTTCCCTTCCCTGTCACCATTGATGAAGCATCTACGGCCATTGCTAACAGTGGCCTAGATATTGACCTTGCTGCAAAGCCACATATTGCACGTAACTCCACTGCTGCAGATACTGCAACCATCTGGTTTGATGTCTGGGACTCTCAGACAGGAGCACTTGCAAAGAAGCTCCAATGTCAATATCTTACTATCAGTAATGCCCAATGTGTCATCCAGCTAGCAAAAGCCCTACCCAGTATACCTCAATGCCAACATTGTTGGAAATGGGGCCACCCTACCACTGCCTGCCATGCACTGGCCATCAAATATCCCCACTGTTCTGGGCCTCACTCAGAACAGCACCATCGTGATTATGTGGGTTGCTGCAAAGGTAATGCCAAAGCTACCCCTCCCATTCCCCCCACTTCTGAGGGCATTCCATGTCCTCACATTCCTACTTGTTCTAATTGCAGCACTAAACACACTGTGAATGATCATCACTGCAAGTTCTGGCATCATCGCTTTGATGCTGACTGGTTCAAACAATGCCTTTATGGCTAGTTCATTCACATCAACTGTGATCAGGCCACAATACTCAACTCGGAGGGTAGCATAGCTTCTGGTCTGCATATGTTGACTTACAGGCATGTACTTTTATACTCTTTTAATTATTTGCTTTGCTGTAGTTGCTTCTGTAAGATGTCTTGGTTACTTTAATTAGTTGTTAGGGCGCTGTTGTAATGGCAGTAGGCATGCAGACTGCGATCGAGCACCATGTAATAAATTGTTGATTAAAAAAAAAAAAAAAAGACCGTTTGAAGTAAAGGTTGTGCTGTGCCACAATTTTCAGGAATCTAAGTGTTCATTCTTGTAGCTCAGCCTCTGTGTTACAATTCATACATTCTGGACAAACCCTGACTATTACCAACTGCTTCCACATTATTCTGTTTCTATTCCTACTGTTTTATATCTAACCAATTCTTTGTATATTATTTGTTTCCAAATATTCCCACACAGTTCTGCTCATCTCCCTTCTGATTCCTCTCATTTCTTATTCCTGTCAATTATTAGTTCTTATTCCTTTCTATACCCTACTGCTCAGTACTGATGGTTTCTGCTTTGCCTTCACATTTTCTTTTATGCTATGCCCACCTTTTATGATTTCATTCTTACTTCATATGTCACTGCCCATTTCCCTTTATATGCCTGCTCTTCATACTATGTCATTCCTCTTCATTATCTCTCTGTTATCTCTATCACATACCTGTCGCATTGTGTAGTTTTCTGTTTATTCTACTTTCTTGTTTATCACTTTCCAGCGTTTTCCATAGGTATATAAGTAGCAGATTACTGTTCATGTATTCTTCAGTCTGATAATTCACTTAGTTTGACACTCTTGATTATTCTGACTTTATACTATCTCATCCTCTAAGTTCCTCTAAGTCTTTTTGCTCTTGATCCTAAATTGGACTATCAGCAGTAGAATAGCACAGCACATAAGCTGAAGCCAAGGTCCATTCCCAACTCTTTCTGATCTCGCGCCTCTGCCTGTATCTCTGTCTCTGCATAGATCATTCCTGATGTATCCTGACTCTTCCATGTCTATTTCCTCTCCATTCTGTTTGGAACTTAACACCTTGACTGAGCTGGGATTATGAAGTCATCCATGTAGTTGGTCAATGTGCCATTATGGATCATTTTTTGGAAGATGGTGGTCATCATATGTGAGAACATAGCAGGAGAGTTGCATAGTCCAAAGAACATGACTGTTGGTTCAAACAGCCCTCAATTGGTTAAGAAGGCTGCCTTCTATTTGTTGCCTTCCTTAATGCATACATTGTTGTAGCCCCAAATGATGTTGAATTTGTTGAATACTTTCATGTTTTTTAAACAATTGACTACTTCACTAATGAGGGGAATAGGTGTTTTATCCTTGACTGTATGTTGGTTAATCTTCTGATAGTCCTGTACCAATCATTTTGAACTGTCCTTTTTGGGAATGAAGAAGCATGGGGCCACATATTGTGATTTAGAGATACATATTCTTCTAGATTTTAGGTTCTCATCAATAAATGCATTGAGTTCTTCTTCCTCTTTTAGCATCATGGGATAGATTTTGGCATGGAGTTCTGGAGGAGCATTGTCCATGAGTTTGATTTCATGGTCCCATTGTGTGCAATCAGGAAGTCAGTCAAAATTAGTTTTGTTGAACAGATGGGTATACTCTTTCATGTATTTTGGCAGGTCCTCAGCAGTGGTGGAGTCTGGCTGTTTTTTCTCCTCTTCTTTGTCTTTGTCTATGTTTTTGAGTCTATGAATGTGGGGTTTGATGCAGATATTGTGATGAGGAAGGACACAACTGGGGGAGCATCTTGTAAATTTCACAATACCATTTTTCCAGTCAATCTTGGAGTTGTGATAAATCAACCAGTCATGTCCTAAAAGCATATCTGCAGAGTCTAATGTTGTGACTACTGTCTTGACTTGTTCCTTGTGGCCTTGAGTATCAGGGGTGATATCTGCATAGTGTGTGATGGGTTTATGGCCGCTGGGGCTTCTGTCTGCATTGAAGACTTCAAATGGTTTGTCAACTAGTTTTAGTGGGATTCTCAATTCTTTGACCATGTCTTCTGAGATGCATGTGTGTGTGCATCCTGAATTGATAAGGGCCATAATTGTTGCTTGCTGATTTACCATGGGTTTGGTGAGGAGTTCACACTTTGAATTTTGTCATTGGGGAATTATATATTGTGATGTCCATAGAACAGAAATTCTATGGTTATGGGCTCGAAAGGTTGTGTGATTTACTTTGAGCCTTCTACAAAACCCTCCTCCTTGGGTTTCTCCTCTTCTGGTACCTCTGATAATCCCCTAATGCCAGGCTTGTTTCGTCATGGCAGTCTGCAGTACTTTGAGAGGTGTCTGAACTTGCCACAATTGTAGCACTGTACTCTGTTGGCTGGAGCATGTGTGGTCTTTGGCTCTGGGCAGTTCTTTGCAATATGGCCAAACTTGCCACAGTTGTAGCATTTGGGCTGGCCTTTGTTGATGTAGTGTGGTGTCATTTGTCCAATCTCCATTGGCTGTCCTCATCCTCCATATGTGATTCCACTCCCTGTGTTGTGGTGGTGCTTCATCTCCATGAATTCATATCCTTTCCCAACAGTGCTGATGCAACTGATCTATTCTTTGTAGGTGTCTGGTTGGTAATCTGACAGATATCCCATAATGGTTTTGATGACATCAGGGCAAATATGCTTCTTTAACAAGAAGAGAGCATGGGTATCATCTGTCTGGGCTTTTTGTTTGAGGACTTCAAACTCAATTAAGAAGTCCTGGATGTGCATTCTTCCCTGTTTGAAACTTTCAATCTTCCATTCAGCTTCTTCTCTTCCTATGCCATCTGAGAACTTGGTTTCAAGTTCCTTGGTCCAAGTGTCCCAAATAAAATTATCCCAATAATTGTCCCTCATCATCTCCTTTACCTGGACTGAAGCATATGACCCTGCAGTTCCCCCTTTCATTCTGGATAATATTGCTGTTACTCAAACTCAGTCTTCACTAATGTTGTTTCCTGCAATGTAAAATGCCATGCTGTGCCACCAATCTTCCCATTTGGCTCTTGACCCATCAAAATACTCTGGCTCGGGTATGCATGATTTGTGCTGTGTCTACACTATTGTCTGTGTGATAGGCACAGGTGGAGCTCCTCCCAAATCCATTCCTTTGTGTTCCTGAGACATCTCTGTACTGTTTGATTCTTCTGTTTCTTCTGATGTTGATTGTCAGCTAATGCTGAGTGATTCTAATGCTGCTGAAAGGTGTTCTAGTTCTTGAGGAGATTCTCCTTCTGCTTCTTCATGACTGGGCTCAGGTTTTTCTTTGGCTGTTTCTGTTGACAATTCTTCTGGTGTCTCATTGTCTTGTTCCTCCTGTAGCAGTTGTTGTACATATTCTTCATCTGCCAGTTGTTCAGCTATACTTGCTACTAATGCTCATTGTCATTTTCTCCTGACAGGATCGTCCTTGCTGTAGGACCAATTTTGTTTATGCTGTTGTTCCATTTGGCAAGGTGAGTTGGTGATGCTTTACCAAATGTTATGACCTTATGAGCAAACTCAGGTTGCAACAGAGGCAAAGGCTTGAGGGCAGACAAGGGAAAAGTACAATTGGTAAAGCATAAGGTACAAGGGCTCTACCTAAGGTACTTATATACAAGTGACACAGAATAAGTATCCAGAATAACACAAGGTAGCTCAGAGTAAAGGAAAATAGCTACTATGGTCCACAGTGATACTGTCCAGAGTAAACTACCCAGAGTCATAACAATAATCAATAGAGCACTTATGCTGGCCCACTTGTTCTGCAAGCTCTTTACAGTCTTTGCAGCACCACTCTGGTAGTGTGCAGTGACAACAGGAAGTGCCTGCTGAAGTGTCAATACCTTGAAATTGCCCCCATCACCTGTTGTTGACTTGTGCTCAACAAGAAAGTCAACAAAGGCATTTTCCTTGGCAAGGGTCCAGACAGTGTAGGACATGGTAGTGGAGAGAAGAAAGAAGGGTGAGGAACCCACCCAAGTGTTTGAGTGTGTTCATATGGGTTCACACATGCACCCTCATCATGGTAGAGGTGCAGTTGCAAAGGAAAGTAAGATAATCTATATTAATCAACTGCAGATCAGCTGTATTCTCTTTTTGGACATATGGGAAGTTGAAGTTTGTTGAGTTTGGGCATGTATTCTCATTACCAAACGGATCCTAACAGAAGCTTCCACCTCTACTGCCAGACCTGATCAATGCTGAGGAAGAGTGGAAAGTCAAGAAGATCTGAGATCACCAAAAACAAGATAGAGGAGTCCAGTATCTTGTCCATTGGAAAGAGTATGGTGATGAGAAAGATCAGTGGTTACCCAAGTCCTATCTGACAAATACAGAGGAGGCTATCCAGGAATACCATGATAGGTTCTCAGAGCAAACCTAATTGAGGAGGGGGGTAAAACTTGAAAATCTGATAAAAGCTACATCAAAACCACAGACCCAGTCAACACAATCTGGCTATCACTCCAGTACTAGTCACCCCTCATCAAGTTTACATTGCTATCTTCTCAGCTGCTGCCATCGCCCTCATCATCATTATCACTGCTTCTATTATTACTGCCAAATATGATCACTCTGTTGACTACAATATCATTCATCAAACTCTACCCAACTGCAACCACTCCATCATTGGCCTCCAGGAAGCCTGAAGCCCCCTTACCCACAATGCTCCAAGCAGCCAAACATACCACAGCCAAGTTCCAGTCTCTAGCCTTTAAGTCTTTTTTTTTTTTTTATGTCACAAATTTATTAGACAGTGTGTAGTAGCAGTCCGTCCCTGGGTTAGTAGCCCAGGATACTGTAACAAGTACATCCAAGAATGACTACATAACTACAAGACAGATAATGAGTAGAAGATGTCCATTGCAGTCAGAATTCCACAAGCACCCCCCTCCTCAATAAGCAATGAGGGCTTGGTCGATATTTTGGTTTCAGTGGTGATGGCCAAGCACATGCCTACCCTTGTGCTCAGCCTCTGCTATCTTCTGAGAGATCTCCTGGATCACCTCCCACAAGTCCAAGGGGGCTGACTTTTCAGCCAGCCAGCCCTAGTCAAAGCAGTGATGCCAGAATGGGCACTGTCAGTCAGAAGCACTGTAATCCCCCTTACAGTTCACACAGCATGCAGCATGCAGGCATGGGGCTCCTGCAGGGGTCAGGTCTTGGGATGGCTTTGCAGAGGGGTTACCCCTACAGCAGAATTTATGGTGTCAATGGCAAGCCTCAGTATGAGGACTAGCACACTGGGGGCATCAGGGGGCCTGAGAATGACAGGCATGAGTGGAATGTCCCCAGTGGCAGCAATGCTGGCACAGAGGGATGCCAGAGTGAGAGCAAGCCATACACATGAAGCATGAGGCCAGGCTGAATTGGAAGGATGTGCCAATCAGGCACTTCGCAGTAGCACCCAACTGGAAGTCAAGAATGTCAAACCACACAGTGGTGGTATCAGCACATCAAGAGTTGTGCATGACCCAAGGGCTATTTGCAAGGGTGAAGGAGCTGGCCATGTGGGACTTCCCCATGACCACCCATACATCATTGGTGGTGATCTGCTGACCATCTGCCTTAAAGAAAGGAACATCCATGACCTTAAGATAAGATCACAAGCATGGAAGGGCAGTCTCAACCCCACCCTCAGCAAGGGAGAGGAGGTACTGAACACCTGCCTTCACCAGGTCAATTTCACCCTGGAAGGCAACACAAGATGTGAGGAGGGAGATCTCTCCATAGGCAAAGTGACAAGAGTCAACCTGAAGGTCACTCTTGCCAAGGGAGTGATTAGCAGCCCCCACAAGGGCCAGAAATTGAGAGGAGGAAGGCAGAGGGTTGATCTTGACCAATACCTGGTGACAAGAAGGACCAGGGATAGTCAACTTGATCTTGCACTTTGGGGGCACTGGGAGAACAGACACCTGATACATTGCAATGATGTGATCAGAGGGGAGGGAGGGGACAGTCTTGGCCAAGTTGACCAAAGACATGATGTCACAGACAGTGGCAGCATAGCTATGCTGGACACTGGAGGGAGGAGGGGGCACTTGGCAGACCAAGCAGGCCTAGGAAGAGGGACAGGCTTAGAAGCTGGGAGAGGATGGGCAGTAGCCTCAGATTGTTAAGTTCTGGACAGGATTGAGAGGGAATAAGCATGGAAGGGTTGGAAAGGGTCAGAGACGATCAACACGGAGACAGAGGTGGAGACAGAGGTGGAGACAGAGGCACGAGATTGGAAAGAGTCAGGAATAGACCTTGGCTTCAGCTTATATGCTGTGCTGTTCCACTGCTGATGGTCTAATTTAGGATCAAGAGAGAAAAGACTTAGAGGAAACTTAGAGAACGAGATAGTTTAAAGTCAGAATAATCAAAAGTGTTGAACTAAGTCAATTATCAGACTGGAGAATACATGAACAGTAATCCGCTACTTATATACCTATGGAAAACGTCAGAAAGTGATAAACAAGAAAGTAGAGTAAACAGAAAACTACATGATGCAATGAGCATGTGATAGAAAGAACAGAGAGATAATGAAGAGGGATGACATAGTATGAAGAGCAGGCATATAAAGGGAAATGGGCAGTGACATATGAAGTATGAATGAAATTATAAAAGGCAGGCATAGCATAAAAGGAAATGTGAAGGTGAAGTGGAAACCATTGGTACTGAGCGGTAAGGTATAGAAAGGAATAAGAAATAATAATTGACAGGAATAAGAAGTGAGAGGAATGGGAAGGGAGACAAGCAGAACTGTATAGGAATATTCAGAAGCAAATAATATATAAAGAAATGATAAGATATAAAGCAGTAGGAATAGAAGCAGGATAATGCAGAAACAGTCAGTATTAGTCAGGTTTGTCCAGAAACATATGAGTTGTAACATAGATGGAGGACCATGTGCTGGGATAGAAGGGGCAGGGGCAGCTGAGTCAGCTGTCCCATGGGACAGAGGGGGATGCTGCAGAGCATTATGGGGTAGCAAGTCACATAAGGCTGAAGCCAAGATAGGGGCATTAGGAGAGGTGTCAAAGGGCAAGAAATGCCACTGTGAAGCAAATACATGTCCCACCATCACTGACAGGGCACAGGCAAAGTGCATATAATCACACTCATCCTTCTAAGACTTCCCAGCCAAGGAGGCAAGTGACTGATTGAGAAGAGAGACCCTCTTCACTAGATCAGCAGAGGGGTCAAGGAGAGGGGTGTTTCAATCAAGACAAGGTACATGACTCAAGGGAGTAGCAACAGGATGAGGGACAAAGACACTCACCTCAGGAGAAAGGCCCAAGACTGGGGCAGGAGTAGACAGGTGTGATGCAGAAGGCACCAGGTGGAGCTGGGAGATGTGAGCTCAGCAGCAACTGAGCTGTGCTTCTTCTTGCCTTTTCCCTTGTGAGGGACAGGCATAACAGGATCAGGTGGCCCAGCAGGGAGGACCAATGTGTGAGGAGTAGAGGGGCCTGCCATTTCAGTGTCACCCCCCTGTGATAGAGTTGGGCTCAACATTTTGGTCTCAGACTCAACTTCAACATCCTTATTCTAAGGACAATCTTTCAAACCATGTATATACCAAGAGTTATCTTCAGACATAGTGAATACTAGAACATGGCCAACACCTAGATGATGGTGGTGCATGGGAAAGAAGGATGCCTAGCCTTTAAGTCAACTGAGAAGGCTGCTACATTGGAAATAGAGTGTGTAGACCTGGAAGAGGTAGAGCCACAAAACCAAGTCCTACAGGACCCCCTATACCTCTACAACAATCTTGCCCATTCCATTAATGCCCTCACTGTCCTAGAACAACACCTAAAGCTCTTTGTTGATTCTGTCCATAGCCTCACCACAATTCTGGTAGATTTAGAGAGAAATGCCATTGAGTTGTGTGCTGGAGGACATCATGGGGCAGATGCCCAAGACTTCATAGAATGCATCACCACCACACTTCCTTACATCTGAACTGTACATCTAATCCCCAAAGCCCACTCACTCCAATGTATCCTTGCCCAATGTCTCCATAAATGTAATAGTATTGGAGAACAGTTCATTATTGACCACATCACTGAAGTTACCCAGTCCTATGCTCACACTGATCCATACCCTGTTCTCCTTCCCACTGGTAAACATACTCCTCCTGCTCCTGCCACCACTGAAGATCTGACTGAGGAGTTGAACAAAGAACAAGACATCAAAATGGATGACTATGATTCAAATGACACTCCTACTGATGGTATGCTAGAACCTGCAGCTATCAAAGATGCCCATGTCATTACAACTTCCTTCAGAAGCATGATGCCAACACCCTTAAAATATCTACCCCCACCTACTTCATCACTCCTAATCAGTTCTACACATTATAAAAACATGGAGAAAGCAACAACAAGTACTGGGCCAACATCATCAACAAGTTCTTAGAACACTATGCCAACTCCTGAGTGCACTTCAATTCTCAGCATGTCATCATCTACAAAGGAGGTCCAAATAATGCCCCATTCTTCATTGGTCATGATGAACATCACACTCAGTTTGCAATAGCCAGAGTCAAGAAGGATCTTGCAAGGTTTCTTGTCAAAGAAAATAAGTAATCCATCAACACCTCTTCCTGCTGTACATACATCATTCTTTTTTTTTTTTTTTTTTTAAATTCAACAATTTATAAAGCAGTGCTCAATTGCAGTCTGCCCCCAACAAAGTACACAACATACAAAGTTAGGTAAACCAAACCAATGTCAAAATGTCAAACATATATGAGTAGCAAATGATAGGTACACATACTGTAAGTACTTTCCTTCTAAACAAAAACTGTACTCACAGAAAAACTAGGTGCTCTTAGAGCATGCACAAATAAACTAGTCCGCATCAAAATGATGACACCAAAACTTGCAATGACAGTCATTAGCTGCATGTTTTGACTTGCAATTGATGCAGTAGTTATCATGAGGACAGGGTTCTCCTGCCTCAGTGGGAGGAATGGGTTGTGTGGCTTTGGCATTGCCCTTGCAGGTGCCACAGTATTCACAATAATGTGCTTCAGAATGAGGTCCAGCACAGAGTGAACATTTGATAGCCTGCACCTTGCAAGCATTTGATGGATGTCCCCAATGCCAGCATTGCTGACATTGAGGGGTGCCTGGGCAAGCCTTTGCAAACTGGATGATACAATGAGTATTGTTGATGCTCACATGCTGGTTTTTGAGTTTCTTAGCAGCAGCACCAGATTGAGAGTCCCAGATGTCAAACTAGACAGTAGCAGTGTCTGAGTGTGGCAAATTTTGCATGACATGTGGTTTTGCAGCAAGGTTGATTTTGAGCTCAGAATTGTTGAGCACAGGTGTAATTTGGTCAGGTGTGACTGAGAATAGAACATCAATTAATTTTAAAAATGATCAAGAGCAGGGAACAGATGCTGTGACTGTGACTTTGGTGTCAGATGAAATGAAATCAGTAACAATTTTGAGGTCATCAGCTGTTGGAACAGTGGTGGTGGAGAGAGAAAGGCCTCCATATGTGATACAAGTGGTAAGAATCCTCAAAGAGGACTTCTTAGCCTTAAGATTATTGTTCAACTGTGAAACAAGTTTGAATAGGTCAATATCTCCAGGATTGGAGAAGGGAATGAGAATTTGACATCAAGTAGGGCCAGCAGTGGTGGAAGATGGCCTCCACTTAGTAGCAGTAGATATATTCTGGGCAGCTCAATGCATGGCAGTGATGTGATCAGTGGGGAGAGTGGGAAAGGCCTTAGCTAATTCAACTAAGCCTATGTCATCATGGATCAGAGCAGTAGCCCAGACAGGAGGTCTAGGCTTAAGTCTGAATTTTGCAATATCAGCAAATGAAGCTTGAGGCTTTTTTGCTGTTGGCATGGCCTTGGGTTAAGGGTTGACTGGCTTCAGAGGGGGTGGAGCCAGTTGAGAGATTTTTGCTGCAGCTGCAGGCATAGGCATGTCAACTGCAGGAGGAATGGGAGTGGAAGAAGTGAGAAGGAGGAGAATATGCTTCAAAGCCCATTGGATAATCTGAGTGGAGGTGACAACATCACCACCCTCACCACCAATGGTGAGGTGAACATCATGGAAAGAACAATAGGTGTAAGGAAAAGAGTTAATCAAAAGAGTGAGCATCTTAGCATAATGGAGATGCCAGTTGCAGCAAGCTTGTCTGGCTATGTTCTCGAAAGCTTCTGGTGTATCTTCAGCCTTGAAGTATGACCAGATGAAATGTAGTTTTTTGAAAATTGCTTGAGCAACATCAGAACTAATGCTCTCAGGTCCAATGTTGGCTTCAGGATCAGTGTGAGGTTGAGTCAAAAGAGTGTTTTATGGTGTATTGAAGACAACTTCTGCATATAGAGCTGCCTCTTGAGGAATAGTAATGCCAGCAGAAGAGCTAGCAGTGGGAGTAGAGGGAGGTGGAATAGGAGATCCCAGTCCACCTGGAGTAATGGGTTTTGGAGGAGACAAAGTCTTTCTCTTCTTCTGTTTCTTGTTAGTTGGTGTTTTTAAGATAGCAGCTTGAACCTGAGCATCGAAAGCTTCAGGATTGAAACTGTCATCATCAGAAGTCATGGCAGAGTCTTCAATATGAGCTCCTAGAGCAGTGAATAGCAACATATCATATACAATGTAGACTAATCTCTTAGAACCAAAGAGTTCCCAAAAGGGAAGGTGGTGGTAAGAGATCAAGGAGAGGTTGGTACATACATCATCCATGAGAGGTACCTCTTCCATCACTAAGGACTACCATTACTCCTGTCAGATATTTCTTCTATTATTATGTTCATACTTTAGAAGGACCTTTTCATTAGTCACTTATTCATGAGGACATGAACCCTGAGGAGAGGGTGATATTATGACTCTGGGTAGTTTACTCTGGATAAGATCCATGGACTGTAGTATACCACAGTATCTATTTTCTTGTTACCTCATATTACTCTGTACTTCCTATTCCTGTTCACTCTGTGTTACCCTGTGTATCTAGTATAAGTATCCTAGGTAGAGCTCTGTATTTCTTATGCTTTACCAATTGTACTTTTCTCTTACTCACCCTCAAGCCTTTGCCAATATTATAACCTGAGTTAGCTCTTAAGGTCATAACAGGGAGCTGGCAGGGCTTGACCCAGGCCATCAGGTCCCAAGGTCACTTATTCTTAGTTGCAATCTTCTTAATGTGAGCATTGAAGAAATGCTGCTTAGCCTGGTAGGCAGCCTTGTGAAACAACTTCCAGTGAGTGGGGTCCTTGGACACTCAATATCTGGCAATAGCATGCACATACTCATCATCCCACCAGGACTTAGAGCATGCAGTAACAATGACCTCCTTGACATGTGTATTCTACACCAAGAAGAAGATCTCAGCAACCACCATAGTAGCTGCCTTGACCCAATTGGGAGAAGAAAGGTCCTCAACATTAAGGGTCCAAAGCCCAGTGGTAAGATTGATCAGAAATCCAGATTCCTCTGGAGATTCCCTCAGGACCACTATGTAAGAGATCCTAATCTCAGACTCAGAAATAGGAACAAGAGTAGAGATTGGGACATGGTCTGAAGGTCCATGATGATCAAGATCCAATCTAGGAAGATCAGACTGCACAGATAACAGGCCAGTGAAGACAAGGTCTATCATGGAGCCAGCCAGATCAGGGTTGTAAGGCAAGTGTGTCAACCCTGAATTAGAAAAATAGGTTCACTTGAGCCCAATGTCAGAAGCAAACTCCAACAGGCATTGCACAACAAGAGGGTGCAAGGTGCAGGCAGGATCTCACACCTCAGAGTGACAATTGAAGTTACTGCCTATGTAAATGAAAGCAGGGAGCATGTCAACCTCCCAAGAAAGGAGGTTGATAGCAGTATATGTGTCATCAGAGTAGATGTTAAGGAAATTCACTGCCCCCTTTGAGGTGAAGAGGAAAAGGATGAAAATGTCCCAGTGGTCAATAATGTCCCACTGCATGGAAGGACAAAGACAAGTGCTCAAGGAGCAATCTGAAGTCTTTAATGAGATGTATGAGAGTGCAATATACCCTAACAATTTTGTTATGACATTTGTGCCAAGTTTTGCCTTGAGTAATAATAGTACCATTGTCTACAAAGGAAAGAAAGGAAGAAAGTCCAGCATTATCAGAACTAGCTAGGTAAAAAATTGGAGTGATATAAAGTTCAGAAAGAATAGGATAGAGAGCTGATCCTTGTCCAATGCCAGTATTGGCATCAAAAAAGGGAGAATGGAAGGAGTTGTAAAGATAGATTGTGGAGTGTCCAACTAAATAATTAGTGAAGAAATTGACAACTTGAGAAGAGAAGCCTTGTTTACAAAGAATAGCAAGGAGCATAGAATAATTTAGAGAAGGAAAAAATTGAGAGATGTCAAAAGTGAGGACACTTGTATATAAATTTTTAGTCCTCCCAGCATAGATGAGATGTGTAAGGTAGATGCCAGCATCTTTGGCACTCTGTTGAATAATGCCACTGACTTGGCAAAGGTGAATGGCATTGGATTTGACAGCTTTGAACTGCATTTATCAGGCAAGCATTTTTTCAAATAACTTGCTGAGGGTGTTGAGGAGCATGATGGGCTGAAAAGCTTTAAGTATGCTATAGGAAGGCTTGTTTGGTTTGGGAATGATGACTGAGACAGATTCTTTGAAGTGTTTAGGCCAACATCCAGTTTCAAGACAGGTGTTAGTAATGCAAAGGAAAAAGAGAAAAATCTGTTTATTGTATTGAAAGAGCATTTTGAGATGGGACTAGGAAATATGATCAACACTGGGAGCAGAATTGTTAGAGTATCCTTTGAGTGCTTTGTGAATTTCAGTGCTAGAAAACAGAGTCCAAGCATGGGTAGGAATAGAAGAGAGAGCATTGAGCATTGAGATGTTAATGTTTCTATCACTAGCAGAATTATAGGTGCTATTGAATGCATTCCAAAGGGATTTGATGGTGTGACAGGGTTGACCTTTGAAGTTGATGGCTTTAGTAGGTGGTAATTTATGATCTTTAACCCAGTTCATGAGGTCCCAAGGTCGTTGATTTTCTTTAGCAATTTCTTCGATTTTTGAGTCAAAGAATTTCCTCTTAACAACATGGACTTTTCTTCTAAAGGCCATCCAGTTCTCTTTTGTTCTATTTTTCCTATAGACTAGCAAAGGATTTTTGCATTCTTCATTCTACCACAGCTTGGAACACATAGATATGTTACTCATAGTGGCATGTTTGTCCCATGCAACATCAATGAGGTCAGCAACCTGCACTGAGACATTTTGAACATCTGTCTCAGTCAAAAGGTTAGTGAACTGCATTCCTAGAAGCCTACCAGCCAACTCTTTAATGAATTCTTTCTTCTCATCAGAACCTTGTTTAATTTCTTTGTGTTGTATGGGAGTAAATAGCAGTGTTATTGGCACAGTCACTACCAAGGGCACATGGTCTGATGTCATTCATCCATCAGAGAATATGTGATGCCCATCAGAGTTGATAGAATTGGACAGAAAAATAAGATTGATCACAGTGCTTGATTTAGGATGATCAAAGGGGTAGTAGGTGGGCATGTCAACTATAGAACAAGACTGGTCCATGTTGAGATCCATCATGAGGTCAGATAGTTGATTGGCATATTTGGGTTGATGGGGGTAGTTAGTGTCCCAGTCATTAGAGTAGATATTGAAGTCACTTCCAATATATAAGAAGAAAGGGAGGACAAGAGTGCAATAGAGCAAATGATTCAAAGCAGTGTGTTTGTCATCAGAATAGACATTCATGAGATAATGAACTTGGCTCTTGTATGAAAGAGAGATGACAAGAAGGTCTTGATCAAGCTTTGTAAAAAACATATTAATCAAAGGTCACAAATAGGTAAGGTAACAATAGATATAAGCCATAACTCAAGGGCAGAAAGTAGGAATAGAGAATGTGAGAGCAATATAGATCTAATTGGGGTAGATGGGCACTCTAATAATGTCTTTGCCTAAAATATGTTCAGAAGACACAGTCTGTCTGACCATGTTCCAAGCAGATTCTTGAAAAAAAAGAATGTCCATATTGTTAGTGTACAAATTGAGACATGATTTCATAACTGAATAATTATAGTTGACATTGAAAGAAAAAATATTTAATCAGTCAATAAGTATCTCTTCCATTGAGTGGGCATGGGCTCTTGGTGGCCCCTAGCAGTTTTAGTTTGAGAATCTTCTGAATCTTGTTAGCCCTCAAGGCTTGAGCTTGAGCTTGAGCAGCTTTCTCATGAGCCTCTTCTACTTTCTTAGTATGCCATGGCTTATCAAATTGATTACACCAGAATGGGCATTGTTTATTATTGGCACTATAATTGCCTTTACAATTAATATATTTGAAATTGTGTAGACATGGTTTGCTCAAAGTGGTAGCAGCCTGAAGGAGTTTGGTTTTAGGGTTAGCTTTACAACATCCTGCTATTTCACAATGATTAATAGTCTTGTGAGGACTATTGCACTTAGTGCACTTCCATCCTTGAGATTGGCACCAGTTAGAGATATGACTCCAGCACCAACAGTTTTGACACTGTGGAATACCAGGATACATATTGCATGCATGGATCATTGCAATATTGTTTCCAAAGTTGAACTTCTGATTAATGAGCTGCTTAGCCCAGGTATCCCTTTGAGAATCCCAGATATCAATTCATACAACAGCCATGTCTGAATTTGGAGATGCTCTCATAACACAAGATGTGGAAGCAAGTGTGATCCTCTGGAAAAGAAAACTGCAACTGATATAATACTGAACATCATCAGCCTTAAGCCAACTATTGTCATCATCATCACAAGGTGGAACAAAGTAGGAAACTCCAACAATTTTTAAGAAAGACTTAGACATAGGTACTCTAGGCTCAGTGACTGGTTTTTAAATTGCTTTAGATATCCATGCACAGATGATTTCAATCTCCTTAGAAGATGCAACAAAGTTGATAGCCAAAGCAAGTCCCCAACTGGGCCCACTTGTATTTTCAGAGACAGCTTCAATGTGAAGTTTAGACTGTTCTTGAATGAGTCCATGATTGGCAAACTTGTTTATCTTGTTGTAGTCATGGCTATCTTCAGCTGTGATGCTATCATCATATGAGATCCAGACTTGATACCTGATAGGTCCATGAGTAGTTGTCCTAATTTTAGAAACAGACTGTTTTTGTCTTTGAGACAATCCTTCAGGTTTCTGTGTATTGTTAGTGAATGGTGAAGACACCTTAGAATGCACAGCATCTGCAAATGACTTTTTAGGAATGGAGAAAGTTGTATTGGTTTGACATACCACAGAAGGTGGGTAATGCATCATTACTGGAATAGTCAGGGGAGAGGCCTGGAACCTCTGGGCTTAGGGCTTTGAAGAGTGTGTATAGAATCTGAAACACTCTCAGTAGAAATGTGAATGATATCACTTGATAGGTCAGCCATCACAACATCTGGGGATTGTGAAGAAGAGATAACCTCTTTGGCCTTGCCTTTACCAGAACAAGATGCAGGAGCTTTGCACTCACCTCTGTGTATGTAATGCTTTTCAGCAGCATCAATGAACTTGACATCTGTCATATGAGACAAAAAAGTTTGAGTAATAAGATTGAAAAGATTAAAATCTTTCTTTTTATCTATAGCAATTTCCCCAACAGATGTTTTGCCCCATCCAGTGCTGTTAAGAGTGAGTATAAAATATGCTAGCTTTTCACTGAAGATATCCATCACTTTAGAATATTTGTCCAAATAAGGAAATTCTTTCATCCAGTCATGAATATCTTGAAGTATCAATTTGGTGTTGCTAATAGAAGCTTGAAGCTTGAGCAATTTCTCATCAATAGGCAGTATGCCAGTAACAGGAGCCATGGTAATGTCATTATCATGAGGGACAGCAGATGCCTGCATGTTAGCCTGTGAGGAGTTATTACCAGCAGACCTAGCAAGAGTAGGATTGAATTTAGGAATAGGAGGAAAGGGGGTAGAAGGATCAGTATTGTCAAAGGCTCTATCACTCCAGTCTTTTGTGTTGAGCTCAGGTCACTGGTTAGGTGTCTGAGACAGTGGGAACTAGCCTATGAGAAGGCATATTGTCAAGAAACTTTTCATATTCACCTTTGATAGAGATTTGGCAAGCAATAGAAGTTATAAGATGTTCTTGGGGAATTTCTTGTATGGCTTGATCAAACCACTGAAGCTGTTTGGCAGAATGTAAATGTTCAAAGTCTACAGACAGTTCATGTCTGCTAGAGGAAATAGGAGATGGTTTAGGAATGTTATCAATAGCTCTATGAGTTTTGGCAATATGGAGGGGATATGGAGTGGTGCATGTATCAGGGGACTGAGGCCAGATGGAAGGAGGAGGAGTGCTAGGCCTCAAATTCCATTGGTTAGGAAGTAGAGACCATGTTTTCTGAGGAGAATAAGAATGACTATTTCTAGTATGAGATGGCATATGAGAAGCCCTTCTGGAGGTGGCTTTAGAAAATCTACCCTTGTTAGGAGTTTGAGCTTCTTCTTCATCATTGAATTTCTCTTCTTTGTTATTACTAGAGAGATTCCCAGGCAGATTGAGAGCAATTGGAGGTGGGCCAGCAGCTGAAATGGATTTGGAAGACTTTTTCTTCAATATATCTTCAAGTCTACCCTTTAAGACAGCTGGGAAGAAACCAGTATTTGCATTTGTACTTCCACCAATGCTCTGACTACTAGAACTCATTCTTTTGAAATTTGTAGCAATTGTTTCAGATAAACACAAGAACATGCAGCTTTGATGATGGTGGTTACTGGAAAAGGAAGATAGTGAAGACAAGACAGTTACTCTTCTCAAGAACTTCATATGCTGAGTAACCATGGAAGAAGAAACAATCACCCCTATAGTCTTATTGTGAGAAGCATGTTTCAAGATCCTTATCAGCATGGATATAGAACAACAAATCCAAAACTGTGACACCACAGAGACTGAGGTACTCAGAAATTTGGAGGATCCATCAAAAGGGTTCTCCTGAGTAGATGGGATGGTCTACTATCAGAGAAGGATTTACATCCCACCAGAAGATGACCTACAAGGACAAATCATTTGAGAATTCCATGATACACCAGACACAGGACACCAAGGTCAACATCAAACACTAGAGGTATTATCAAGGCACTTCTGGTGGCCTAGCATACAATGAGATATAAAGAGGTTTATCAATAGTTGCAACATATGTCAACAGATACAAATCCATAGAAAATGAAAATCAGCATCTCTGCACTCTCTACCAGTTCCAATGCACTCTTGGAAAGAGATCTCAGTTGATCTAATCAGTCCACTACCTCCCTCTGAAGAACATGATGCTATTCTTGTGATCATTGACTGTTTCACCAAGATGATATGTGTGATCCCTACCACTACATCATTGACAGCAGGACAACTTGCCATTATATATTAGGATCAGATCTGGAAATTGCATAGTTTGCTCAAAAAGATCATCAGCAATTGAGGTCCACAGTTCATATCAAAATTTATAGAAGGTCTATATAAAGCTCTTGGGATCAAACAAGCCCTATTGATGGCCTATCACCCACAGACTGATAGACAGACAGAGTAGATCAATCAAGAAGTTGAGAACTTCTTACAGAAGTATGTGTCCTATTAACAGAATGATTGGATGTCTTGGCTTGTAGCAGTAGAGTTCTATTACAACAACAAGCAACGCTTGGCAACACACCACTCTCCATTCTTCCTGAACTATGGAAAACATCTATGGAAGGGTCTCACATTGACATTGTCACTGGCATTAGCAGTTGAGGAATTTGTGGCAGATCTGATGAAAGTGAGGGAATCAGCAGCAGAAAGCATGGAACAAAACTGGAAGAGCATAGCAGTTGCATATGATAGGAAAAGAAAAAGAGCCCAGTCCTATCAGGTCAGTGATAATGTATGGTTGGAAGCTTCCAACATCACAATGAATCACTCAAGCAAGAAACTGGATTATCAGAGATATAAGCCTTTCTCCATCTCAGAGATAATTGGAAATAGCATCTATCATCTCAAGCTACCACCTCAGTGGATTATTCATGATGTGTTCCATGAGATATTCCTATCACCAGTGAGAAACTCCACCACCACCACCACATCTAGTCTATACTGAGGAGGAATGGGAGGTGGAGGAAATCTGAGGTTACCAAAAACAGAGTAGAGGTGTGCAGTATCTAGTTCATTGGAAAGGGTACAGCAATGAGGAAGATCAGTGGTTACCCAAGTCTCACTTGGCAATTGAACTGAGGAGGGGGGTGAACATCCCTTCTTTCCCACACACCTCCATCATCAGTTGTTACTGGTGTTGTCGGTGTCTAGCTAAACACTATGTCTGATATAAGTCAGTATATATGCAGTCTGAAGAATCATCCTTGGGATGAGGACGTCAAAGTTGAGTCAGAGGCTGAGATGTCAAGCCCCACTCTGTTGCAGGGGGGTGATGCCAAAATGGTGGGCCCCTCTACTCCTCATGCATTGGTCCTCCCAGCTGGGCCACCTGATCCCATCATGCCTGTCCCTCCTAGGGGTAAAGGCAAGAAGAAGTGTAGCTTGGTTGTTGCTGAGCTCATGCCCCCTCCACCCTGCCTGGCACCTACTGTGTCATGTCCATCCACTCCTACTCCTCCAGTCTCCCCCTCTCTGGTTACTGGTACTCTTTCTCCAGAGGCTAGCAATTTTGCTCCTCATATTCACCCTTTGGCTTCTGCCTCCTGGCTATCTACTAGCTCCTCTTCTGGGTTACCCAGAAAAGTCACTTCCCTCAATGAGTCCCTTGCAACCTTGGCTGGTAAGCCTTGGTCTGATCTGTGGGACCTTATGTGTTTCACATGTGCTCTATCTGTTACAGTGGGGCATGTATTTGCTGCTCAGGGGCATATTCTGCCCTTTGACAACTCTCCTGGTGCACCCACCTTGGTTTCCACCCTGCATGACATGCTACCTCATGATGCTCCACAGCATCCCCCTCCAATCCATGGAATGGCTGACTCAGCTGCCTCTGCTCCCTCTCTCCCTACATGCAGCCCTCCCTTGGAGGCCACAGTCTGTTCTCCCCTGGCTTCCAAGCCTGCTCCCCTGCCTAGGCCTGCTTGGTCCACCAAGTGCCCTCCTCCTTCCTCCAGTGTCAAGCATAGTTATGCAGACACTGTTCGTGATGTGACATCTTTGGTCAATTTGGCCAAGACAGTCCCTGACCTCCCCTCTGATTGCATCATAGTGATGCATCAGGCCTCTGTCCTGTCCACTTCTCCTAAGCAGAAGATTAAATCCACTATCCCTGGTCCCTCCCAGTGGCAGGTCCTCATCAAGATCAACCCCCTCCCTTCCTCCTCACAGTTCCCAGCTTTAGTGGAGGCTGCTAATCATTCTCTTGGCAAGAGTGACCTTTGGGTTGACTCCTGCCACTTTGCATATGGGGAAATTTCCCTTCTTACCTCTCATGTTGCTTCCCAGGGTGAAATAGACCTGGTGAAGGCTGGTGTCTCTCGCCTCCTCTCCCTCACTGAGGGTGGAGTTGAGGCTGCCCTTCCATGTTTGTGGTCCTATCTTAAGGTTGTGAATATTCCTTTCTTTAAGGTAGATGGCCAGCAGGTCACCACATCTGATGTCTGGGCAGCCATGGGAAAGTCCCACATGGCTAGCTCCTTTATCCTTGTGAACAGCCCTTGGATCATGCAAAACTCCCCACATGCTGATACTGCTACCATGTGGTTTAACGTCCTTGACTCCCAGTCAGGCGCTACTGCCAAGCACTTGATTAGAACTTCCTTTCAATTTGGCCTGGCATTGTGCTTTGTGTGTGTGGCCCACTCCCATTCTGGTGTCCCTCTGTGCCAGTGCTGCTGGTGCTGGGGACATTCTACTCATGCCTGTCATTCTCAGGCCCTCCGATGTCCCCAGTGTTCTGGTCCTCACACTGAGGCCAGCCATTGCGACCATGCTTCCTGCTACAGAGGTAACCCCTCTGTGAAGCCACCCCAGGAACTGACCCCTGTGGGAGCCCCATGCCTGCATGCCACATGCTGTGTGAACTGTAAAGGCAATCACAGTGCTTCCAACTGACGGTGCCCATTCTGGCACCACCGCTTTGACCAAGTGTGGCTGGCTGAAAAGTCAGCCCCCTTGGACTTGTGGGAGGCAATCCAGGAAATTTCCCAGAAGACAGTGGAGGCTGAGCACAAGGGTAGGCACATGCTTGGCCATCACTGCTGAAACCAAAATATCGACTAGGCCCTCGTGAAGAAGGGAGGTGTCTGATCAGGTTGACTGTGATGGATGTTTGGACTTTCTAGCTGTTCTATTCTTATGTAGTCATTTTTGGCCTCTAGCTAAGCTTGTAACAGTACCCCAGCCTACTAAGCTGGGACTGGACTGCTATCATGCACCAGTATATAAATTTTTTTTTTTTAAAATAAAAATAAAAATAAAAAAAGAGGGGGATGAAACATGAAAATTCCATAAAAGCCACAACAAAACCACAGACCTAGTCAACACAACCTGGAAAACACTCTAATACTAGTCACCCCTCCTAAAGTCCATATCACTATCTTTGCATCTGTGACCATTGCTCTCATTATCATCACTACTGCCACTGTTCTCACTGCTAAACATGATCACTCTGTTGATTACAACATTATCCACCCTGATGTCTTACCCAACTGCTCCAGTTCTCTCCTCAATCTTGAAGAAGCCAGAATCACCACTACTTACTATGCTCCAAGCAGCCTTATGCTCCACAGCCAAGATCCAACCCCCAGCCTTTAAATCTTCTGAAGCTCCTACAACATATGATATGGGTCATGTCAACCTAGAATCTATTGAGCCACACAATCAAGTTCTTTGAGATCTCCTGTATTTGTACAATGACCTCACCTGCACCATCAATTCTCTATCTTTGAAGAGCAGCTGACCCTCTTTATTCAATCTGCACATAGCTTAGCTACTATCCTTGCAGATGTAGAGAGCAACACCATTGAGCTGTGTGCAGGAGGATATCATGGAGCTGATGCCCAGGAGTTTGTGGAGAAGATTGTTGCCACACTGCAATATGTTAGGACTGTCCACCTAGTACCCAAAGCCCACTCTTTGCAATATATCCTTGCCCAATGCCTCTATAAATGTAACAGTATTGGAGAACAATTTATTATCT
>KQ962481.1:140618-159553 GCA_001563735.1 Leucoagaricus sp. SymC.cos
GGTTGCATGGTTCTACCTCTTCTAGATCTACACATCCTATCTCTGATGTAGCATCCATTTCAGTTGACTTGAAGGCTAGGGCTTGGAACTTGGCTGTAGTGTATTTAGCTGCTTGGAGGGTTGTAGGTAGTAGGATAGGCAGTGGGGCTTCAGGCTTCCTGGACAACACTGATGGAGCCATTGCAGTTGGGTAGGGTTTGATGAATGACATTGCAGTCTACAGCATGGTCATATTTGGCAATGATAATATATATATTTTTTAAATCAATATATTTAATGTGGTGCTCAAGTACAGTCCACATCCCAACTAACTACAATTACAGAATACCCTATATTTCAAGGTGCATCAAACCCATACACAGGAAGTAGTAGCTGAGAAATAAAAAGAAAAGAAAATTTATGATAAGCAGGGGGGTCAGAAACATGTAGCACCAACAACTGAAAACCCTTTCCAGAAGTGGAGGCCCTGCAGTATAGAAGATGCTTACTCTTCAGCCCATTGTCTCGAAAACCAGTCAGTATCAAAATGATAATGCCAGAACTTACATTTACAGTCATTCACTGCATGTTTGCCATAGCAATTAACACAAATAGGAATGTGCAGACAAGGTTCATCCACAGCAGTGGGTGGGATGGGAGGATTGGCTTTAGAATTGCCCTTACAGCAACCAGCATATTCCCTATGGTGTTGTTCCAAGTGTGGCCCAGAACAGTGGGGGCAGCATATTGCTTCTGTCTTGCAGGAGTTAGTGGGATGGCCCTATCACCAGCATTGTTGGCAAAGAGGGACTCTGGGTTGGGCCTTAGCAGGCTGGATGACATACCAGGCATTGCTGATAGTAATAAGTTGTCCATTGAGCTTTTTGACTGCAGCTCCAGACTGAGAATCCCAGACATCAAACTATACAGTTGCAGTATCTGAGTGTGCTGAATTACGCATAATGTGTAGTTGAGCAGCAAGCCCAATAGATAGCTTAGAAGCTGCACAAATAGATTGTGTGACATGTTCCTTAGTCACAGGGAATGGGACATCGAGAATCTTGAGATAAGATTTTGATCGAGGAAGTTGGGCAGTGGCCTTTGTGCCAATCTTGGAAGAGATGAACATAGAGACTAATTTCAAGTCATCTTTGTCTGGTACAAAAGTAGTGGTGAGAGAAAGACCAGTAGATATTTTGAGCACATTCATGATGCAAAGGTGCCAATTAGCTTTGACAAGTTTGTGGTTGACCTTGTTTGTGAGTTGGACAGAATCTACTTGAAGTAGATTACTGACAGGAACAATTATTTGGTGGCGAGAGGGGCCATTAGTAGTGGAAGAGGGCTGACATTTAATCAGGACATTCAAATTAGCAGCCTGATGCATAGCAGTGATGCAATCAGGTGAAAGAGCAGGAAAGGCCTGGGCCAGTTTGACCAAGGCAATGTCATTGTGAATAGAGGGCCTAGGGCAAAGGGTATGGCTAAAATCCCTCACCCACTTCCAAAGAAGCCAGCTATTGAGGCCAAGAAACCAGCTGCAGATAAACCGAAATGTTCATTCACAGACGCTCTCAAGGCTGGGCCTAAGTCTAGGCCCACCCCTCATCATGATATCGCCTTGGTTGAATTGGCCCAGGCCTTCCCTGCTCTATCATCTGAGCGAATTGCTTCTATGCATCGCTTAGCCACATCTGAAGTGCCCACAACTAAATGCCGGCCCTCCTCGACTACCACTGGCCCTTCTAGGCATCAAATTAACATTCCCATCACTGACGTTACCAACATTAACATCGCCAAATTCACCACTGAGATAAATAAAGTCCTAGTTCAACACAAGCATTTGACATGCGCGGTTAATGCACGCATCACATATGGAGGAATTAACATCTCCACTACCACTGTACCCAACCAAGGTGACCTTGATGTGGTCACTAAGTTCATTAATGACACCCTCAAAGTTCAAATCAAGGCTCAGGTCCCACATTCCAGGTCTTACCTCAAGATTCTCAACGTCCCTTACCCCGTGACTAAAGAAACCATCACTACTGCTATTCATGCAGCTTTGGAGCCATCTGTTGGGCTCGCTGCTCAACCACGCATCATGCGCAACTCTAGATGCTCAGACACTGCCACCGTTTGGTTTGATGTCTGGGACTCTCAATCTGGAGCTAACGTCAAGAAGCTCAACGGCCTATTCGTTACTATCAGCCCTGCCCGATGCATTATCTGGCCTGCCAAGGCCCGACCCAGTATCCCCCTCTGTCAACATTGTTGGCGATGGGGTCATCCCACCAATTCTTGCAAAACAGAGGCGATATGCTGCCCACACTGCTCCAGACCTCATTCAGAACAACACCATCAAGAATACGCTAGCTGCTGCAAGGGCAACCCTAAGGCTAACCCACCCATTCCACCCACGATTGTGGACGTTGATTGTCCACACATACCTATTTGTTTGAACTGCCATGGAAAACATGCGGCAAACGATCACAAGTGCAAGTTTTGACATCATCGATTTGATGCTGGATGGTTTTCGAGACAACGTGCTGAAGAGTAAGCGTCTGTTATGCAGGGCTCACTTTATAGCGATATGGATGTTGGGACTACGGTTGTCTGACCCCTCTGACTTTTATCAAGTTTTATTTCACTTTTAAATCTCTGCTCCTACTCCCTGCATATAGGTTCGGTATGCCTTGAAACATAGGATACTCTGTAATTGTAGATAGTGGAGTTGCAGACTGCAATCAAGCACTGCACTATAAATTGTTGAATTTAAAAAAAAAAAAAGAAAAAAAAAGAATAGAGGGCCTAGACTTAGGCACAGTCTTGAGTGCATCAGCAAATGAGCATTTAGGCTTATCTGCAGTGGTCTTCTTTGTTTCAGAAACTGGTTTCTTCAGTGCCAGTTAAGGGGTTTTAGCTGAACCCTTAGCCTTGGGCAGAGGGTTTGCAGCAGGTGCTGTGGGTGGTGGTGCAGCAGCAGTGGGCTTGACAGTGGCAATGGATGGGATGTGCTTGATAGCCTGCTGGATAATTTGAGTAGCAGTGACGATTTCACCATCCTTGCTGCCAATGGATAGATGTATGTCATCAAAAGACATGTAAGGGAAGGGAAACAAGTCTAGCAGCAATGCAACTAGCTTTGTGTAGTATAAGTGCCAATTAACCCCAGCTTGTGAGGCCATGGCATTGGATGCTTCTGGTGCATTTTCAGCTTTGAAAAAAGACCAGGTGCAGCAAAGGTCATTGAAAATCATCTGAGTATCCTCATTGGAAACCTGAATAGGAGCCATAGATTGAGATTCTTGATGACTGTACATTGAGAGAGTATTTCTTGGCCTGTTGAATATGATATTGGTGAAGCAGCCAGCAGTGTCAGATACACAAACTCCTTGAGCAGGAGTGGTGGGAGTAGTAGGTTGACCAATACCAGAAATACCAATATTGGCCATAAGAGGATCAAGACTGCTAGTACTACCAGCAGTCTCGGGAGGGAGTTTGACACCAAAGATGGTGCCAGGGGTAGCAGGTTTGGGAGGTGACAATGCCTTCCTCTTCTTGCAGCATTTGGTGGTGGGTGTCTTCATGACGGCCTCAGCTTGTTGAGCAATGTATTTGTTGGGATTGAATTTGCTGGTCAAATCATCCATTGCAGCATCTTCTACAGATAGACCAGCAAACAAGTTTGTAGTGGACATCTCAGACATTGAGTAGAACATAGACTAATCTCTCAGACCAATGACCCAAAAAGGAAGGTGGTGGTAAGAGATCAAGGAAGGTTTGTTGGAAGTGATGATAGAGACAGTGATGATGATAATGAGAGCAATTGCAGCTGCTGCAAAGATAGCAATGTAGACTCTGCAAGGGGTGACTAGTGCTGGTGTGTTAGCCAGGTTGTGTTGACTAGGTCTGTGACTTGATGTGGCTTTTATCCTAGTTTTTTTGAGTCTCACCCCCCTTCCCAATTAGGTTTGCTCTGAGAACCTATCATGGTATTCTTGGATTGCCTCCTCTGCATTGGACAGATGGGACTTGGATAACCACTGATCTTCTTTGTTGCCATACCCTTTCCAATGAACCAGATACTGGACCCCTCTACCCCATTTTCAGTTTCCCCAGATTTTGTTGACTTCCCATTCCTTCTCAGTGTTGATTAGATCTGAAGGAGGAGGTGGAGGCTTCTGTTGTATCAGAAACTTGGGTTTTCTCACTGGTGATAGGAGCATCTCATTAAAGACATCATGGATGACCCACTGGGATGGCAGCTTGAGATGATATGCACCATTTTCTACAATCTCTGATATGGGGAATGGACCATATCTCTGATGATCCAACTTCTTGCTTGGTTGGTTGGATGTGATGTTGGATGCTTCCAACCATACATTATCACTGATGCAATAGGGCTGCACCTGCTTCCTCTTCTTGTTATACATAGACACTATGCTCTTCCAATTTTGCTCCATGCTCTCTGCTGCTATTTCCCATGCTTTGGTCAGGTTTGCCACAAAATCCTCTACTGCTGTTGCTGGATATGATGCTGATGTGTGGCTTTTCCATGGGTGTCTTCCATAATTCAAGAAGAATGGGGAGTGGTGTGTTGCTGAATGTTGTTTATCATTGTAATGGAACTCTGCTGCTGCAAGCCAGGACACCCAATCATTCTGTTTATAGGACATGTATTTTCATAAGAAGTTCTTGACTTCTTGATTGATCTGTTCCATCTGTCCATCAGTTTGTGGGTGATATGCAGTTGACAGGGCCCTTGTGATCCCAAGAGCTTTACATAGACCTTCCATAAACTTTGATGCAAATTGTGGACCTCAATCACTGATGATTTTCTTTAGTAACCCATGTAGCTTCCAGATATGGTCCTGATATAGTGTGGCGAGCTGTCCTGCTATCAATGCTGTAGTTGTGGGTATCTTTTTTTTTTTTTTAAAAAAATCAGAAATTTATATACCAGTGCATGATAGCAGTCCAGTTCCAGACTCGTAAGCCTGGGCTACTGTTACAGGGGGAGGGCTGGAAATGACTAAATAAGGAACACTACAGCAAGAGTCCAAATTGTCCACCAAGACCAGCAACTGTCTAATGCCCCCTTGAAACAAGGGCCTTGTTGATATTTCAGTTTTGTCAGGAATGGCCAAGCAAGTGCCCACCCATGCGCTCAACTGCTGACATCTTCTAAGGGATATCCGAAATGCCCACCACCTTGGCAGTAGCACCTGGAGGGGATAATAAGTGGCAACACTGTGAACTCGCACAGCATGCTGCATGCAGGCATAGGGCTCCTGTGGGGATCAGGCCCTGGGAAGGCAGCACAGAGGGGTTATCCCTGCAAGGACCTGGGATGTTGGCAGCCAGCCATAATGACCAGCATACCAGGAAAGAGGAAAGGATGGAGGAGTGAACTTAACTCAATGCTCTGGAGAGAAGAGGACCCCAGCAGCTGGGAGCGCTGGAGCCAAGAGGGGCCAGTGGAAGACTGGCCTGAAGGGAGGAAGATGAGTTAAGCACAAATGGGTGCTTAACAGAAATAGCAGCTGCTTATTCAGCAAAACTGTGGGTTTAGAAACTGGGAGGCCACAAAGGTGACTGGGGGACATGCATGGTCTAAACACAGTACAGACATGCCTAGACCAGTGGAGAAGCCCAACCAATAGCCAAAGTGGCCAGTGGGCAAGAGAGAGGAGGCAGAGGGAGCAGAAACTGCCCCACTCAATGCAAGAAAGAGGTGGGGGAGTACAGCCAAAGTGCACTCGACCCAGCACTGAGAGAGCAGGTGGATGTCAAAGGTGTCCCAGCTGTAGACCTAAAGAATGGATGCCATAAACCCTAAAATAGCGAGAATAGCAGACTGCAAGTGACCCTAAGAGGGTGGCAAGACTGCAGGGGAGGATGCGCCCCACTACCAGTAATAACCAGTAGTGGTGGTACATGGGAAAGAAGGGTTGGTAGTTGTGGGTATCACATGTATCATCTTGGTGAAACAGTCCATGATAACAAGAATAGTATCATGTCTACTAGAGGGGGGTAAGGGACTGATTAGGTCCACCAAGATCTCCTCCCAGGGGTGTGATGGCATGGGTAAGGGGTGCAATGGTGCTGCTTTCCATTTGTGCTAGATTTGGGTCCTTTGGCAAATGTCACATCCTTCCACAAACTTCTTCACATCTTGTCGCACACCTGGCCACCAAAAGTCTCTTGATAGGACCTCTAGTATCTGATGTTGGCCTGGATGTCCTACATCTGGTGCATCATGAAAATCCTGTATAATCCTAGACCATAGGTCGTCTCCTGATGGGATGTAAATTCTCCCTTGGTAGTAGATTATGCTGTTGTCTTCTGTAAACTCCTTGGCTGAGTCTTTGAGTCCTCAAATGACCTCAGTTTCTTGGCTTTTGCAGTTTTGGATTTGTCATTCTATATCTGTGATAAGGGAGATCTTGAAATGTGCTTCTCGGAGTAATACAATAGGGATGGTGGTTTCATCTTTGACAGTTACTCAACATACAAAGTTTTTGAGAAGTGTGACTGTTTTATCTTCTTCTAGCCAATCAGGTTTGTCATGGTGAGAGAGGATGTCAGCTTTAGTGTTGGCTTTACCAGGGACATGCCAGATGACCAAGTCATAGTCTTGTTGCTTGAGATACCATCGCATCTGCCTTCTGTTGAGTTTCTGTGGTTCTCTGAAGTATTTTAGGTTTTCATGATCTGTCCAAACCTCAAAAATTTCTCATGCATCCAAGAGATACTGTTGCCAAACTCAAAGTGCTTCCATGATAGTGAGAAGCTCCTTGTCATAGATTTTGTAGTTGCATTCTGCTGGACTCATGGTACATGACATAAATGCCACTGGGTGCCACTTGCTGTCTTGTTCTTGGGATAGGATGACTCCTATTGCATAGCCAGATGCATCTGTTTCTATGCAGAACTTTCCATCAGGTCAGAAAAGGGTTAATACTAGTTTCTTGGTGATTTGTAGTTTCAGGGTCTCAAACACTTGTTGTTCTTTGGGCCCCCACTTCCATTCCATTTTTTCTTTGAGTGCATTGAGTGGTCCTGCAATGTTACTGAAGCCTTCAATGAATCTCCTATAGAAGTTAATGAAGCCTAGAAAGCTTTCCACTTCTTTGACACTGGAGGAAGTGTTCCAATTCCTGATGGCTTCAATTTTTTGTTGTTCCATTTCTACCTTTCCATTTCCCACTTCTACTCCTAATATGGGCACTTTGGATACCCCAAATTTGCATTTGGATCATTTGAAGTATAGGTTATGTTTGGCCATAATTTCCAGGAACCTTAATGTCCTTTCCTGGAGTTCCCTTTCTGATTGAGCTGGGATTACAAAGTCATCTATATAGTTCATCAGTGTGCCATCATGGATCATTTCTTGAAAAATAGTGGTCATCATATATGAAAATGTGGTGGGAGAGTTGCATAATCCAAAGAACATGACTGTTGGTTCAAATAGACCTTGATTGGTTAAGAAGGCCACCTTCCATTCATTGCCTTCTTTGATGTGGACATTGTTGTAGCCCCAAATGATGTTGAACTTGTTGAACAACTTGGCATTCTTGAGACGATCTACTACTTCACTGATAAGAGGGATAGGTGTCTTATCCTTGACCATATATTGGTTGATTTTCCAATAGTCCTGCACCAGTTGTTTCAAACCATCTTTCTTGGGAATGAAAAAGCATGGGGCAGTGTATTGTGATTTTGAAATATGTATTCTTCCTGACTTGAGGTTTTCATCAATAAACATGTTAAGTTCCTCTTCTTCCTTCAATGTCATGGGGTATATTTTGGCTCAAAGTTCAGGTGGTGTGTTATCCATGAGTTTGATTTTGTGGTCCCATTGAGCATGCCCAGGGAGTCAGTCAAAGTTAGTCTTGTTAAACAGGTGGGTATACTCCTTCATGTAAGTTGGTAAGTCTGCTGCAGTGATAGAGTCTGACTGTTTTTCTTCTTCCTCATCCAGTTCTTGGCTCTGGAGCTTTTGAATATGTGGTTTGATGCAAATGTTGTGATGGGGGATATCACAGCTGGGTGGGCACCTAGTGAATCTAACAATACCATTTTTTCAATCAATCTCGGAGTTGTGGTGAATTAACCAGTCATGTCCTAGAAACATATCTATGGAGTCTAAGGTTGTGACTACTGCTTCAATCTGTTCCTTATAACCCAGAGTGTCAAGGGTGATGTTGGTGTAGTGAGTGATTGGCTTATGGCTGCTAGGGGTTCTGTCTGTGTTGAAGACTTCAAAAGGTTTGCTGACTGGTTTTACTAGTATTCCCATTTCCTTGACTTTGTCTTCTGATATACAAGTGTGTGTGCATTCTGAGTCGATAAGGGCTTTGACCATTGCTTGTTGATTTACTGTGGATGTGGTGAGGAGTTCACACTGAGAGTTTTATTGCTGAGGAATGATGTATTGTGTGGAACAAGGAATAGAAACTCTATGATTATAGGCTTGAAAGTCTGTGCATCTTACTTTGAGCCTTCTCCAAAACCCTCCTTTTCTGGCTTCTTTTCTTCTTCTTCCAGTACCTCTGACAATCCTCTAATGCCAGGCTTGTTTCATTGTGGTAATCTGCAGTATTTTGAAATGTGTCCAAATTTGCCACAATTGTAGCATTGTGTTCTGTTGGCTGGAGCACATGTGGTCTTTGCTTCTGGGTAATTCTTTGCAATGTGGCCAAATTTTCCACAGCTATAACACTTGGGTTGGCCTTTGTCCACATAATGAGGGGTCATTCACCTGATTTCCATGGGCTGGCCCCTTCCTCCATAGGTGATTCCACTCCCCATTATATGGTGATGCTTTATTTTGGTGAATTCATATCCCTTTCCTACAGTGCTGATGCAATTGATCCATTCATTATAGGTGCTTGGTTGGTAATCTGATGGGTAACTCATAATGGTTTTGATAACATTGGGGCAAATGTGCTTTTTCAACAGAAAAAGTGCATGGGTGTCATCAGTTTTGGCTTTGTGTTTGAGGACTTCAAATTTGATTAGGAAGTCTTGGATGTGCATGCATCCTTGTTTGAATCCTTCGATTCTCCATTCAGCTTCCTCTCATCCCATTCCATCTGAGAACTTGGTTTCAAGTTCTTTAATCCAGTTCTCCCAAATGAAGTTCTCCCAATAGTTGGTCCTCATCATTTCTTTGACCAAAACCAATGCATATGAACCAGCTGTTCCTCTCTTCATCCTAGATAGGACTGCTGTTACTCAAACTCATTCCTTGCTGATGTTGTTTCCTGCAATGTAAAATGCCATACTTCTCCACCAATCTTCCCATTTGGTCCTAGATCCATCAAAATACCCTGGCTCAGGTATAAAAAACTTGTGTTGCATTTGTACTATCATTTGTGTGACAGGGGGGTGTCCTCCCATGTCCATTCTCTCATGTTCCTGAGACATATCTGTGGTGTCTGTTTCTGTGCTTGTTTCTTCTGATGTTGATTGTCAACTAATGCTGAGTGATCCTAATGCTGCTGATAGATGTTCTAGTTCTCTGGTTGATTCTCCTTCTACTTCTTTGTGTTCAGGTTCAGGTTCCTCTTTGTCTGTCTCTGTGGACAATTCTTCTGGTGTCTCATTGTCTTGTTCTTCCTGTAGTAACTGTTGTATGTATTCTTTGTCTGCCAGTTGTTCAGCTATGCTTGCTGCTAATGCATGCTGTTGTTTCCTCCTGACAGAATCATCCTCGCTGTAGGACTGATTTTTTTTATGTCTTTGTTCCATTTGGCAAGGTGAGTTGGTGATGCTTTACCAAATGTTATGACCTTATGAGTGAACTCAGGTTACAGGGCTCTACCTAAGATACTTATACTAGAAACACAGAGTAAAACAGAGTAACTAGAAATAGGAAATGCTAGGAAACTCCAAGTAAAGGAAAATAACTACTGCAGTCTGTGGATTGATCCAGAGTAAACTACCCAGAGTCATAACACTCATCAAGTAATAGCTTTACTCATATAAAGTTCTATAGTAACAGGTATTATACAAGCTATGAAATGTGTTGTATGTCATCTCTCATTTTTCTTTATTTGCAATCTAGTATAAACATTTTTATAGGTTTTTCAAGAGGCTTTCTCATATTGTGGACAACTCAAAGACCATATATGAGATGTTGTCTGTTGTCACTATAGAGAGCTTGTAGAAGATGAAGAACAAAGTCAGATAAAACATTGGGATGTAATAGCTAAGAGAGTAGAAAATATTCTGAATAAGAAAACATGGCATATAAATGGCAAAGATAATCAGGCAAGTTTCAACATTGTCTTATTTTCTATTACTAATTTTCTTCAGAATCTCACCAACAACCTTGCTCATCCTGCAATTCATGACCTCTGTCTTGAGTGGTACTATGAAACAAATCCCAAATGTCCAATCCCTCTTGTTGCAGTTTGCAAAGACCAGCTTGAATATGAACTCTCTGATGCTGCTATTGCTATTATTGCTACTGCTGTTTGTTAATTGTCTTTCTTTATATTATTTGTACTAACATTTTATAGCTCCAGAATGCTTTATCAGAATATACCTCAGATGGTCCTATTACTCAGAAATTCAGCAAAAGCAATTCAGAAGCTGACTACTTGGCAATTATTAGTTTTACTGAACAGATCTTTTTAAAAAAAAAAAATCAAAAATTTATTATGTAGTGCTCAAATGCAGTCCATGCCTGGGTTGGTAGCCCAGGATACTATTACAGGAGTACAACCAGAATCAACTACAGAAAGACATAACAGCTTGGAACTATCTAAATATCTATCAAGACTAGCATCCAACAAATGTCACCTCACTCTATTCAGCTTTAGGTGGGGGCCTATGACAAAATTTAGATGGCAGTCAAGGTCACTGCTGACAATATATAGGCAGTCATAGAAAAGTCCCACTTGGTTGCTTCCTTCACTTTTGCAAATAGCCCTAGAGTTGTGTGCAACTCCCAATGTACTGATACTGCCACTGTGTGGTTTGATGTTCTTAATTCCCAGTCATACACTACTGCAAAGTGCCTGATTGGCTCCTTCTTCCAATTCAGCCCTGCTTCATGCCTCATGTATGTAGCCCCCTCCCACTCTGGCATCCCTTTGTGTTGGCACTGCTAGTGCTGGGGACACTCTACTCATGTCTGTCATTCTCAGGCCCCCTGATGCTCCTGGTGTGCTAGTTCTCATACTGAGGCCAGTCATTGTCAACATTTGTTCTGTTGCAGGGGTAACTCCTCTGCAAAGCTGTCTCAGAACCTGACTCCTGAGGGAGCCCCATGCCCTCATACTGCACATTGTGTGAACTGTAAGAGGGAGCACAGTGCAAGTGACTGATGGTGCCTGTATTGGTGCCATTGTTTCAATCAGGCTTGGCTGGCTGGAAAGTCAGCTTTGTCTGAGAGGACATTGGAGCTGAATATGATTTCTCAGAAAACAGTGGAGGAGGAGCACAAGGGTAGGAGAGTGCTCAACCAATGCTGCAGAAAGGAACATTCATGACCTTAAGATAAGATCACATCTCTTTTTTCCCATACATCACTGTCATTGTTTGCAGTTTTGGTCATATTCTAGCATGCTATATCTGATAATACACAGTATATATGTAATTTGAAGAACCATCCTTGAGATAAGGACATTGAAGAGTCTGAGGCCAAAATGTCAAGCCCTACTCCATCTCAGGAGAGTGATACTGAGATGGCAGGCCCCTCTATTCCTCACACTTTGGTCCTCCCAGCTAAGCTACCTGACTCTGTTATTCCTGTCCCTTGTAAGGGTAAAGGCAAGAAGAGGAGCTCAGCAGCTGCTGAGATTGCCTTCCCTCCACCACACCTGCCACCTCCAGTGTTCTGCTGTTACAGTGAATTTTCAATTAACCTTAAAAGACATAATTATAGTATAAGATAATACTGTACACTGAGTAACAGTAACATTTGACAATCCCTCTAAATAATACAGACCACATAACACCAGCACACACACTTTGTAAAGCAAGTGTATCTCTTAAGAGTCAGCACATTCAGTGTTAATGATTTCAAGAACACATATACAATAAAACTAAATGTGTATCTTGAACCAATGATCACAGGTAGTAGCAGCTATAGAATAGTATCTTTTTTTTTTCTTTTTTTTTAAATTATAAATTTATAAGGCAGTGCACATTAGCAGTCCACCCCCAGGCTCATAAGCCCAGGCTACTGTTACAAGGGAGGGCTGGAAATGACTAGATAAAGTACAGTACAGCTAGAGAGTCCAAATCATCTACTGTGACCAGCAACCATCTAATGCCCCCCTCCACATCAAGCAACAAGAGCCTTGTCGATATTTCAGTTCTGTTGGGAGAGGCCAAGCAAGCACCCACTCATGTGCTCAGCTGCCAATGTCTTCTAGGAGATAACCTGAAATGCTCACCACCTTAGTGGCAGCACCAGGAGAGCATAATAAGTTGTGATGCTGTGACCAAGCACAGTGCACAGCATACAGGCATGGGGCTCCTGCAGGGATCAGGCCCTGGGGAGGCAGCACAGAGGGGTTACCCCTGCAAGGACCCAGAATATCAGCAGCCAGCCACATAGACCAGCATACTGGGGAAGAAAAGAGAAAGAAGGCAGGGGAGCAAAGCTTGACCCAGCACTGAGTAGTCCCAGTGTATTGTGCATTGCCAGAATGAAAAGGAAGACACAACAGGAAGCCAGCCCAAGAGAAGGAGGATGAGTCAAGCACAAAAGAGTGCTCAATGAAAATAGCAGCAGCTTACCCAGCTGAACTGCAGATCTGGGGGCCACAAAGGTGACTAGGGAACAGGCATGGCCCAAGTGTCATACTAGCATGCTTAAGCCAGAGGAGAGGCCCTAGCCAACTGCCAAAGCAGAAGGGGGCCAAGAGAGAGGTGCACCAACCTGAACAGAAGCACAAGAAGGAGGCAGAGGAGTATAGCCAAAGTGTGCTCAACTCAACACCAAAAGAGCGGGTGGACATCACAAGCATTCCAGCTATAGTATGGAAGAAAAGAGTGGATGCTGTGAACCCTTAAATGGCAAGGATAGGACCCATTGGTTGGCAGCAGGCAGGCTCAGGCCTTGCTTGTCTGTCATCATTTGCAGAGGTGGCTCAGAGGGGATTCCTCATGAACTTTTGCATTTATACAGGTCTGCTCTTCCTTGAAGTGGCCTTTGCATCATGTGGTCCATTGCTTTGTGACAGACCTGGCTTTCAAGGTGCCTGTGGGGGCTTCGCCCTTCATGACCCTTAATTACATTTGTACAGCTGAGGCTCAGGCCTGTTGTGATGAGTAGACTAGGCAGTTCACATCATCGAGCTCCTCTGGAAGAGATTTTCTGCATCTGACTGATGTCAGGGGCAAGCAATTGATGCCTATGTACCTCTCTGGGGGTACATGGCTTAAACATTTGCATGACTCACCCACCTGTGCTAGGGTATGCCAGGTGGTTCTGAAATATGCGCCTATTGGGGAGTTTAGACACCGGTTTAAGCTCTCTGATGATCACTCTTGCCCTTGTGGGGATGCAGCTTTGCAGACTTGTGAGCATATATTGACCAAATGTACAGACTTCAGCCTTCCTTGGTGCTTCCCAAAGCTTTAGGAGGAGCTGCTTGAGTTTTGCAAAGAGAACCCTAGGGTGTTCTCCTTTGCACACCTCTCTGGAGGATAAAAACAGTGTGGCCACTCTTTGGCAGTTGCTGGGTTTCCTGGGAGTCTTGTAAGACTCTTGGGGGGTCTGGCATTGGTGGCTGATGGGGGCTGTGCTAGTTGCTCCTTGGCGCTCATCTCCTGCATGTTGCAGGAATGGGGGTGATGGATTATACCTGCTCTTTGTCTACCTCTGGGTGTAGGGAGGACTTATCTTGGGTGTAGGCTGCCATATTCAGCTGAGCTGGGAGGGACTCTGTTCTTTGTAGAGTAATTGTAGTGTACTATTGTAGTCATTACAACTGGACTGCTATCATACACCAGTATATAAATTTATGAGTTAAAAAAAAAAAAAAAAAAATGGCAAGGATAGCAGACTGCAAGTGGCCCTAGAAGGACAACAAGACTGTGAGGGAGGAGGCACCCCAGAGCAAAGGTAGTGGTACATGGGAAAGAAGGGTTGGCTATAGAATGGTATCAAGACTTAGCAGCAGAAGTCAGGATGTGAATCCTATGACAAGTCATGAGTCCTGGGCCTTGAACTTGGGCTAATAATCTAGTCTCTATACAACTATGGAAAGATCCTTACTATGTGTGCACATGTGTGCTCTGATATAGGATAATCCAACAGACCCAGAACAATATGTTGTTTTTGATTGCCAAGCTTTGTGAAGCATACCTTGAAAAATCCAGAATTAGTAGAGTTTCCTAGATGACTTGTGTTACAGCTTGTATATTTCAGATTGTTCCCAACTATTACTGACTATTTCTGCTGGTTTCCCTTTCTATTTCTATTATCTTATACTTTACCATTTCTTTGTATATTATTTGTTTCTGAATATTCTTGCATGCTTTCACCTATCTCTCTTTCAATTCCATTCACCTTTTATCCCTGCCAATTATTGGTTATTATTCCCTTCATGCCTTTTCTGCTTAATATTGATATTTTCCACTTCACTCTTCATATTTCCTTCTTTACTATGCCCACTGTTTTATGCTTTTATTTATACTTCATATGTTATCACCTATTTCTTTCCATTTACTTGCTCTTCATAGTTCTCTTCTACATCCTTGCTGTCTCTATCACATGCCTGTCACATTGTGTAGCTTTTCTGATGATTCTACCTTTTGTTTATTACTTTTTGACATTTTCCATAGGTATTTAAGTAGTGGATTATGGTCATATATTCTCCAGTCTGATAATTAACTTAGTGTTTGACCCTCTTGATTATTCCAACTTTAAACTATCTTATCCTCTAAGTTCCTCTAAGTCCTTTCTCTCTTGTTCCTAAATTGGACCATTAGTAGTGGAACAGCACAGCACATAAGCTGAAGCTAAGGTCTATTCCCAACTCTTTTCAATCTCACACCTCTGTCTCTGTCTCTGCTTCTGTGTTGATCATTCCTGACAGTTTCCAACCCTTCTGTACCTATTCCCTCTATATCCCATTCAGAACTTAACAGTATTATCAGACTGATCATTTCACTATCACTATTACTCTGCCATTATGATGAATACTCATACTTGTAACTATTCCTCTCCTCATGTTCCTCTGCATGCTCATTGCAGTAGCCCTTCTAACACCACCCCTCAACATAGCTCTTCTTCCATCACACTCTGTTATACTCTACAGCTTTCCAGAGGTTTGCCTTCTGGCAATCCTCAATCTCGTCATGATCTCTCTAGTCCCTCTACTCCTTCTAGCAT
This sequence comes from Leucoagaricus sp. SymC.cos, assembly GCA_001563735.1. NCBI lineage: Eukaryota > Fungi > Basidiomycota > Agaricomycetes > Agaricales > Agaricaceae > Leucoagaricus > Leucoagaricus sp. SymC.cos. The sequence goes on from KQ962481.1 coordinate 155,962, forward strand.
CTCTACCAATACTCTCCATCTTGACTTAGATGACAACCACCTCAATCCTCTTGCTGGTGATGAACCTGAACCAGACCCTAAGAATGGCCCTGGTGGTGACCCCAATCCTGATGATAATCCCAAAAACTGGTATAATAAACCAAGAAATAATGATGATGACTCCTCTTTCCAGCTTTCCCACTCTACTGCTGATAGGCTTGCAGCAGCAATTGAGGCCCTAGCTAAATCTGTTAGGCCTTCTGCCCCACCTCCTACTACTACCAATAAAGCTCATGTCTCCAAGACCTTTACTGGTGAAGATTCTCTTAAACTTAAAAACTTCCTATTCCAATGTAGCTTGTGCTTCCATACTAACTCCTGCTTATTTCCCACTGATGCTGACAAGGTCAACTTCACCTTGACTTATCTTTCAGGAGTTGCCTCTTCATAGTTCCAGGTCTCCCTCTGTCAGGAGGACCTTGGGATCTACTACTCTTGGGCTGACTCCTGGCCTGAATTTTCCAAGGAGCTCTGCTTATACTTTGGCCTAGTCAACCAGGTCAGAGAAGCAGCTGAGAATCTCAGCAGTCTCCACATGAAACATGGAGACAAAATCACAACCTAAAACATTGACTTCATGTGGTATTCCACTCAACTCAACTGGGGTGATTCCATATTCATTCATAGATACTACAAGGGGTTACCCAACTGCCTTCAAGACCAAATCAGCATACAGGAGCAAGACAAGCCCCATGGTTTCCAAGAAATAATATATGTCACTACTGTATATGACAACCACTACTACAAACATGAACATGAGCATGCCCACACCCATACTGCTAAGAACCCAACTACTTCCTCTCAACTCTGCAAGAATACCTTGGACAACTTGTCTTCCCAATACCAACCATCTTCCAGCAATTGCCCTTCCTCTTCCAATTCCCACTCCCATAACAAACAACAACCATCTTCTATCTTGGGCCTGACCCACCACAACAACAAAAACAACTCTCAGCCTTCTCAACACCAATCACCCACCAAATTCTCCACTCCTGCTCTGTCCACATCTTTCTCCTCTTCCAGCTGACCTCTTGCTCCCAAAAAGGACCTCTCTAATGTCCTAGGCAAGGACAGCAAGTTAACTGAAGTGAAGAAGCAATGCTGCATTGAGAAGAACCTCTGTGGTTACTGCAGTATCTTTGGTCATCAAGTTGAGACCTGCAAATAAAAGGAGGCCAATCAAAAGGCTCATGGCCACAAGGCTGAACTCCCCACCTTGAGTTCTGCTTCTGCTCCTGCCAAGAGTTTGGAAAAATAAGGAGTGGCCCTTAAGACTCTGCACAGGATGAGGGTTGCATTGAACTCATCTGTGCACCAGAGAGTTTCTGTCTCAATGCATCCACTCTTTCAAATCCAAATTCTCTTTCTGTTCCTCTTTCTTTCCTTTCTCTTTCTAATGGACCAACTTCTATCTTTGCTTGTGCTCTCATTGATAGCAGTTCTACATATTGTTTTATTGACTCCAATTTCATCTGTATGCATTCTGCTCCTATATCTCCTATTTTGCCAGTTGAGTTAAAGCTATTTGATGGAACCTCAAACACTTATATTATAAAACTAGCACATCTTTCCACTGTTTTTTCCACTGATGAATCTATGAATCTTGACCTTTATGTCACTCAGTTGGACTTGTCTTGCACTGTGGTATTAGGACACAACTAGCTTGTCTGCTACAATCTGTTGATTGACTGGGCTTCAAGCAGTATTTCTTTCCAACTATTACTGCTAGACACCACTACCTCATTCTCTGTCTCCTTTTGGACCATGCTAGCCAATGTCCTGGTTCATACATCTGTTGACACTCCATCTCTACCCTTTTCTGCTCTGAATTCACTACCTTCTACTAACATTCCTTAGCCTTCTATCTCCCTTATCAATGCCACTGCATTCTTCTATGCTTTCCATCTTCCTGGTTCTTATAATTTCTATCTTGGCCTCTCATCCATTTCTGCTACTGCTAGTGCCTCTCAAGTTTCTGACATACCAGTAGATCTCTCCAACATGCCCACTGAATATCATGAATTTGCTGATGTCTTCAGCAAGGCTTAGGCTGATACTCTCACTCCTCACTAATCTTATAACCTGAAGATCAACATTGAGGAGAGTTCTCAACCTCTCATCAGTCCAATATACTCCCTCTCACAAACTGAACTCACTACCCTCTGAGAATTTATAGATAAACATCTTTCTATTAGCTTCATTCATCCCACTTCTTCTCCTCATGGCACTCCTGTTCTCTTTATTCAGAAAAAATATGGTTTTCTACATCTTTGCATCAATTTCTGTGGTCTTAACTGTGTTACCAAAAAGGATCACTACCCACTCCCTCTCATGTCTGACCTTCTGGATACTCCCCACAAAGCCCACTTGTACATTAAGATAGACTTGCAGCATGCCTACCATCTTGTCCACATTACTAAAGGTGATGAGTGGAAAACCACTTTTCAGACCTGCTATAGCTTCTTTAAATGGTTGGTAATGCCATTTAGTCTCACTAACACTCCTGCTGCATTTCAGCATTTTATAAATGACATCTTCAATGACCTCCTCAATGTCTGCATTACCATCTATCTTGACAACATTCTCATCTATTCCAACAACCCCATTGAGCATCAGAAATATGTTCACAAGATTCTCAAGTGGCTCTGAAAATATGAGTTATATGCCCATACAGATAAATGTGAGTTCTATTCTGAGTCCATTGAATATCTTGGGTATATTCTCTCTTCCAATGGATTGAAAATGTCAGAGGACAAGATCAAGGTCATCTAAGACTGGCCACCTCTGAGAAAGGTAAAAGACATTCAATCATTTCTTGGTTTCACTAATTTCTACTGCTGATTCATTGACAATTATTCAGATATTATTATTCCACTGACCTGCCTAATCTACAAAGCTATCAAGTGGCAGTGGGATGAATAGTGCCAATTGGCATTTGATTCCCTGAAACATGCCTTTACCACAGCTCTAATCCTTATCCATTGGGTTCCTGACACTGAAGTTATAGTTGAAACTGATGCTTCTGACTATGCCCTCACTGCAATCCTCTCAATTATTGCTAAGGATAGTAAAGTACACCCTATTGCCTTCCATTCCCACACATTTAGTACTGCTGAATCTAATTATGACACTCACAATAAAGAACTCCTAGTGATTTTCAAAGCTTTTTGCATCTGATACCATTATCTCAAGAGTAATGGGATTCTATTTCTATGAACTTCATTGAGAAACTACAGACTTCTTCTAGCTTTGATTCCATCCTTGTAGTTGTTGACTAACTATCTAAGCAAGATATTTTCATCTCTATTCATGACACTATTACTTCTACTGATCTGGCCCACCTGTTTGTCCTCCATGTCTTCTTGAAGCATGGAGTTTCTGCTCATGTTACCTCTGACTGAGGCTCCAAATTTGTTTTGCACTTCTTCTGATTGCTTAGTGAAGCATTGGATATAAAGTTGCATTTTACCTCTGGTTACCATGCAGAAGGCAATGGTCAGACAGAATGTACTAACCAGACTCTGGAACAATACCTCTGAGTCTATTGTAACTA